>MQRK01232058.1:0-10980 GCA_001938485.1 Girardia tigrina | reverse complement strand
GGTTCCAATTATTTCGTAATTAATTCTCGCATGTTTTATGTTTTTGTTTTAATCATAATAAATTTTTGGTAACAAGTTTGAATTTGTGTTGTTAATTTAATTTAGATATCGACTAACATAGAGTGTTCGAAGTATTCTAGGAATCTGTAGTTACTATCCAAGATTCATTAATGACTTTACAAAAATATATAGAACTCAGGAAAGTATGTACAGGAACAATAAGAATAAAATAGCCTAAACAGAACCCTGTGGACAGTTTTTGACGAGACGAAGAAAGCTTTAATAGAATCCTCAATACTGGCATGTCCAGGATTTAAAGAGAGAATTTATATTAGACTTGAAGTTGAAATTCAATGCGATCGGGGTTGTACATTTAAAAAAAAAGATGTTTAAGGTCGGTAATTCGTAGTAACAAAATGGGTTGAAATCGATGAATAACCCTGTGAAAGGTACAACCAGGAAAGAGTGTCTATCCGTATTGTATTTCTGATATCATTTTAAACACTATCTGTACTAAAAAATATTCTAAGGAAAGACCACAAAAACAAGGAAAGCGATCTGGATCACCTGCTTCAGCAGATTGGACATTGACAGTCAATTTACGCATACATGTTATCAAGAAACGAATGCGGTTAGGGTACACCTTTGTTGATGAACCATGAAGACCTCAAGAAACCCAAGATAAAAACATTGAAATCTGTCGCATACAGAGAAGAAAACAACAAGAACATTGAAAAGATTAAATACGGTGTGTCATCAATATATACGGAAGATTGGAAGATTTGGATGCTAACGGATCAAAACAATCACAATACAAATGAAAGAAAAATAGTAGAGATAAAAGTATGCAAAACCTTCTAGAAAATCTGCATAGACATTTGCGTGTTTTTAGAAATTGATAAAAAGGAAAAATATATTGTTGCTATAATCGATCAATTATGTAAATACATAATTCTAAAGGCGTTTGCTAATGACATAAGAGGATAGAACGATTGCAAATATGATGAAAATTTGTTTTGAAATCTGGCACAGCAAAAGAAATACATGTTGATTGTGGAAAACCCTTTGTATATTAGATGATGGGAGATGTTACAGCAATACATTCATATTCCAGCCCAGAAGACCACAATACCCATGATATCATCAAAGGTTCTTCAGAACAATACGGGATATATCAAGGCTTCTATAAAAGAGAAAGAGAAAGCAAAATGAGTGACATTTCTTCCTGATATGGAATTAAGCTTGAAATCAAAAGCTCAGCAAACGTCAGGTTGGGGTCCCACAGAAATATTTTTGTGAAGTAGATTAACCGCTCGGATAAGTTAAAACTGAATAACTTATCACTGGTCACTTTTCTTTCGCGTTCACGAAAAAACACCACCAAATCGCGAAAAAATGCCAAAATCGCGAAAAAATACGAAAAAGTATTCTGAACATGAAAAATTTCTAAAAAATGACTGAATTGTAAAAAATAAAAATAAATTGTTACTTAATTATCAAACAATAATTTTTTACTATTATAAGTTAATTAAAAGCCATAATAAATTTTCCAATTTGCAAAATTAAATGAAATGATCTTCAAAATAGACAAGTAAATAAAATTAATTTTAAAATACAAAGTAAATAAATTGATCCCTTAAATTACATAAGTTAATAAAAAATCTTTTAAATTACAACAGTGGTTTTAAGGACATTATTTGGATACCGAGTAGAATTACAGAATTTTAGAGTTTTCTTACCGGATAACGCCTCTTACATGGTGAAGGCGTTTCGAGATGTACTCTCTGTCTTTTTTATAAAATCTAACACACCACTTGCATCGCTCATATTCTGAACATAGTTGGGGAAGAGTGGCGTAAAACGTTTAATAATGTCAATAAGTTATTTGGACTCGTAAAGGCGATTCTGGCTAAGGTTGCTGAGCGATGTGTGCGGTTTCTGGCGTATTTGTGTAGTCACCAACTCATCCTCCAGAACCATGTATAATACTTTAGATCACCTGGTTTCGATCAGCTGACTATCACTCAAAAATTTTGTACGTAAGATTCGTTGTACAAGAGAGGTGATAAGTTATCATAAAAGAAATTAGAGGAAAACACACTGAGAATTCATTTGGGTTTCTTACATCCTAAACTGTAAATCTGTTGATTCCAGAATCTAATTTACCCTCCAAACAAGTCAAGTTTGATATCATAAACAATTACTGAAGTACCAGAATTATTCATTCACTGTTCGGCGTTACAAGGTCTGCAGATTGCTGTCTTTGAACGTAAGTAAAATTAACCTTTTTTTATTATTTCTTACCTTTTATTATTATTTTTCTGTGTTTTGTGATTCAGTTATTTTTATCTTCTTGTTTTTGTATTTCAGTTAAAAACATTTTTATCACACAGTTAAACTGTTTATCTTATATTTACTACTATTATTCTCGTTTGGAAATATTTTAAATATTGGAGTCGTTTAGTTTGTCTTGTAGGTAATTTTTTTACATTCCTGTCGTCAAAATAAATTTAGTTACAAAGTATATACCAAATCTTTTTCAACGATACTGTCTACAAGAGACGATATTGTTCTATGACCAAATTGTGAAGAGTTATTTGAAAAATACAAATAAAGAAACTATGGTACCCTTTTATTATCATCCTCTCCTCATACTTACCCTTCTCTCATCATACTTATCCAGAGGTTCATACATTACTCAAAAGTTTAAAATAAAAGATGAATTCATATTCGTTCAATTAAAAAGAAAATAAAAGTGAAAGTTAAATTATTACCATAATTACTACTATTAAAATTAAAATGATTAATATATAAATAATAACATTATTATCACGTTTTTATAGTTTACTGATAGGTCTACTATTTAAGTCTTTTATGTATGCGAGACATTTGGAGTTTTTATTGTAAATAAAAATTAAATTGATCATGATTTAATCAAAAACTCTATTTAGCTACCTATACATACTCAAATATTTACATTATCATCTTATTCTGATGTATGTTTTAAGTTTAAGATCTCTAGCTGTACTAGAAAGTAGCAAAAAATGAATTGAAAAATTTAACCCAAACAAACAGAGACAAAAATTTTATTCAAGCATTTTTTTATTCAGGCAATGGTGTCATGTGAAGCCATGTTAATAAGATCTCGTGATCCAAAAATCAATATTCAAACGGGACTATCAACCAATTATATCTATTGATATCTCTAACAAAATTATTAACAGAATAAAAAGTTATCAAAACCTTAGGAAAATCTTTGGTGTATTTAAACTTAATGTTGAAAATACAGTTTTAAATTTAAATAATACATTTTTTCCAAAGATTAAATTAATTTATTAAAATATGGACTTAAGAATTCTATTAAAAAAGATTTAATAAAAATGATTTTCAGTCAAAAATTGAAGCGATGTTTGGGTTTTATGCCACGTATCTTTATTATTAAATAATATTTCTGATTTTAATTATTTTAAACACTCTTTAAATAAAATTTCTAATGCTAAGTCGAGTAGGGTTACATATCGAGCTTACTTTAAACTGAAGGATTCAAACATCAAAAGAATTATATACTTATAGAATCCAATAATCTTTTAAATTTTAAAATAATATTTCAGTGACTTAAAATACAAAATATATAACTGTAAAAAATAATCTTATCTTTTGAGTTTGTGTTCTGACTTTGTTTATCAGTATATATGTAATTGGTGCATTGTCTAAAACATTGGCGAGACTACCTGTCATCTCAGCAAACGAATCCAAGAACACGCTTATAGATGAGATAAGAGTAATATTGTCTGTGATACAATCAGTGATCCGGAGATGAAGGCAAAACCTTTGAAATATATTAAAATCAAATACATTTTTAAACGACATTCGTATTGTTTTATAAAAAATTTTAATTATTTTTCAAATTTATTACGAAAAACCACCGAAAATTCATTATGCTATGACAACAAATTATAATCACCTCAGGGGATAATAGTCAATTTCTTTTTTTTTGCATAAAGTGACTAACTAAATATTCAGATAGTAAATGTTTTAATTGATTAATTATTATTAGTATTACACACTTGGGCAATATTTCAGCTTAATCGAACCTTTGAAAGGGGAATAACATATTTTAAAATTCCACCCGAACAAAATGACAAAAAAGACTACACAGCGAACATATAAAACGTAATTAAATCTGCAAACTTAACTGATAAAAAAGTCGTATATTTATAATTACCACAAAGTTATAAAGTAATGTTTAACTACTAAAAAGATAAGAAATCGTCGAAAAAAAGTAAGACTAGTGACCAATACATGAAAACTTTTACTTACTGAAAAATTTATATTTTTTATTAATATATAGTTCTTAATATTCATTCTTCTTTGACCGTCTCTTTGCCTTACACCGGGTTCTCGTCATTATTCGATTTCTGTTGACAAACGCTCTATTCTATCTATTCGCTCTGTTCGACGTTCGGGGCGGTCTCTCACATCGATATCGTTGCAATATAGTCAAGTTTGCTCGAGTTTGGTGATTTGTTGATGGTGAAATTCATCATTTCAATAGTGAATTATTTAAAACGCAATAAGTCAACATTTTAATTTTAAAAATCTTTTCACACTCCAGCAACACAAAATATAAAATTCAAGACAATTTGCATCTTACATTTTTATATCATATGGAACAGTCTATACATAACCTATTGCTATTCTACTCACAACTATTGAAACTAATCTATTTATTTAATCCACCCATACAAAGACACAAATTTTTCTAGACTCAATAAACAAAATCAGAGAACTTTGCAGGTGCATCATTTCAGTGACTTGATCTTTCATGTAAATTCACCAAATCTCTCACATTAACTTGTGTTTAAATTCCAACAGACTGAAAACTGATGGCAAAGATAGATATCTCTAGACAGACTTGAACTGGGTTTTTGAATAAAGAAACGATACTTAACCCTTGAGATACTTTCAAAAGCCCTAACCGTTAAAACACGAGACTAGCAGTCAGAATAATACTCCAAGAGATAAATGATAGCCATCATCTTCAGTAGGTATATAAATATAAACTATATAAATATAAAACTATATAAATATAAACTATAAAATATAGTTACTCTAGCTCTGTCATGAATGAATATATCCGCATTCCCTTCTGTCATTCAACATACAACTCAGCATTTGATCTTAAACAGAAAACGATCTCAAAGTGGTTACTCGCGTATCTCTATAGAGCTGACAGGCATTGAAATTGCATGTTTCCTGGTTGCGTGATAGAATAAAGGTTTTTTTATTACGGAAAGACGATAATTTTGCCACAGTCAGTCACTTTGGAACAATTCCTAGTTAATTATACTCTCTATAGCTGCTTTTCCAACTGCTGTACTGTGATCGGCGTCGTCGTATTTTTAATTCGTGAGAACAGATGGAGATCGTTTTTGATGATCCTTGTTAGGAATTAAAAATGCTATGAAAATTTTTGAAAGAAGGTTATATTAAATATGTACAAATTAAAATTTTTATATAATTAAATATGGAACGTTTGAAAAAATAAAGTTACTAAAATTAAGAAGATCAATCAAATTGCTAATAATAAAAATTTTTTGAGAGTTTTTAATATAATATAAAAGTAAAATGTATAATTTTTATATGTGGAACGATTTTAAAAAATTAATAAAAATAAGCGAAATGATTAAATATTTTAAAATGTTTTCGTAATTTAAAAGTGATTTACAAAAGTAATGAAAAAATCAAATATGAATATTTATATTTAATTTTATTTATATCGGTAAAGATTGTTGTAAAACAAATTGTTTCTCAAAAAAATAATAAGTTTGTTTAAATATTAGATTTAAACATTTTTTTGTGTGGTATAATTAAAGTTTTGATGTCAGAAATATCTCATAATAACAATTCCGACGATGTTCCAAGAACTTCTAATATGGCGGCCTTTGCCACAAACTCGGACCAATTAATTTCCAGATTGATTCCGGAGCATTTTAAACGGGATGACGATGTCGAAGTATTTATTACGAGTTGTAATAGATATTTTAAAGCAGCAGGAGTACCCGATAATTTAAAAGAGACATTGGTGATGACTTTGCTTTCGCGGGAGTTAATCCCGGTATACGAAAACACGAGATTTTCTGAAAGAGGTTTTGAGAACAGATTACGAGAAGCGTTTCAAAAGAAAAGATCCCAAATGAATGTTCTTAGAGAAGCTGTAGAATTTCAAAGAACAACGGAGACAACAGCAGAATTTTTTGCTAAAGCAAGGAAGATGGCTGAAGCGATAGTATCATTTCAATGGACGGTCGATGAAGTGGAAAAATGCCTGTTATTAAATTGTAATAACGATAACGAAACAAAGAAAAAAATAAAAATGAGGGATATCCAAGAAAAAGAAGAGATAAAGAAAATTATTAAAAAGATAGATGAAGTCAAGTCAGAAATAAAACAGGTCAATGCCATAAGACTATCTTACACCAGTGCTGTACAATGTAACAAGCTAGTAAACAGTAGAGTTCCGATGAGAAATGGATCGAATGGAGAACAGAAAACGTGCTAGAATTGTAATGAAGTAGGCCACATTAGAGCCCAATGCCAGAAGAAGCACAAAGTGACATGTTTTGGATGCGGTCAAAAAGGCCACATCAAACGCGAATGTCATCTACAATGCAAAAGATGTCAAAGACCAGGCCATAGAGCGGAGGAATGTTTTACAAAAATTCGAGATAACGTCTCCAGGTATAGCAATCATGAAAAATCGTATGGAGGAACATGGGGACAAAGACAGTTTCCACTAAATGACAGGCAACCAAGAACGGACGGAAGATCAAATCAGTATTCAAATGACTACAACCGAGACATATCGAGAAGACGAGAACTGGCTGCACTGGAAAAAGAGTTGATTAACATGTGAAAATATGTCTGCCAGATAAAAAATGCTTGCCTTCGTGGTGTTATTATTCATTGCTGCTAGCAGCGCCTCTGTATTGTCTTTTTGTTTCTTTCTACAAGCACTTGATTTCATGTTGTCAACAAAAGTGAGAATATTATTCCATAATTCAGCTAGACGTGCAAGAAAGCCATCGCACTTCAGTGTGCATAATAAGTTTCTGAAGTTCCTCATTTTCACAAAGCTGCTGAAAGAGCCTGTCATGAAGAGCATTAGCTTTGATAAAATTCACTACAAAAATAGCCACTTCTAATGCTTCAGCTATATGACCATTCAGTGATTTAGCTGCAAGATGCTGTCGACGAATAATGCAATGAATTGCTAAGATATGAGGAGTAACTTCTTTTGCAATGACACCATTATATTTACCAGTCATAACTTGCGCACCGTCAGTTGCAATCTGCAAAAGATTTGACAGGGGAATTTTTTTCACACATTTAATCGTAAACAAACCCAAATATGGTTTTGCTTCGTGTATTTGTCACCAGCTTCTTCATGAATAGCATTTCTTCTTAAATCATATTTGAATCAATATACCGCACATATGTAAGAAGAAAAGCAGAGTTATTGGTGGTCGTTTCATCAATTTGTAATGAAAACTTTGACATTCTTAATTTTTCTACTAGTTGCTGCCATCTCATCCTGTCTTCTCTTCATAGTATCATTAGACAAAGGTATTTTCTGGAGAGTGTTTGCTGCCTCTTCTAACATTTCCTTAGCACAAATTAACATAGCTGGCTTTACCAACCGTTCTGCAATGGTGTGCGCCTTACCAGTCTTAGCAATCAATTCACTTACTAAGTAACCGGCTCTCAAGGCTTTGTTAGACTGGTCGTTTGTTTTTTTATAGAAAACCTCTAGAGGTTTTGTAGCATTCTTCTTCCGTGTCTCCGATTTCCTCATAAAATAACCGCGTTCTTTTCCAGTTGAACTAGGATGCTTCAGTTGCGGATGAGTCAACAGTTTTCACTTCTTCATCGAATCATTTGATATTACTAGTCCACATTCCACACATTTAGGCTTTTCAGAATCAACAGTTGACGGTTGAAAACCAAGTAATAAAAAGTCCTGCTGATAATTAGGTGTAACTTTTCTCTTTTTTAAATTGTTGTCATTGAGAGAAATTGCTAAAATTAAAGAAAAAATACTTTGTAAGATTTCAACAAAAAATAATTAAGTCAATATATAATTTTATATATGATAATTTTGTTTCAATCTAAATAACAAATTGACTTTGTCTTCGGTGGCCTGAATAATAATACTTAAAATAAATTGTGAGAAATATATTAATTTACCTATTAAGATTGAGTAACTCCACTGAAATAACTTTATTGTATTCCAAAAAGGCGTTTTATGTTTTAAATGCTAAAAGCATAGTAAATATAAGAATATAGACTTTAGCCCAGTAGATTTTAATCGGGCCCACTTATATTTTTCTCAGGCCTACCCCTGGCCCACTTAGATTTTGAGGCCCACCTTGAAAATTACTGGCTAAACTTATATTGATAGTGAAGTCCCATAATTAAATTGAGTATAGTTTACTCGTTTCCGTCCATTTTGTTGTTTATTATTGTAGTGACCATTAATCAACAATTTTTATCGTGAATTTCCACATCCGAAAACAATTTATGAGTATAATAAATTATTAAAATTTTCCCATTAAAAAATTTTATAATCAATAAATTTTTATCATTAATAAACTTTTATCATTAATAATTTTTTAACCATAAATAAATTCTAACTTTCAATAAATTCTTATCAGCAATAAATTTTTACCAATAATTAACTTTTACAAAAAAAATAAAAATAAACTTTTTACCCCAGTTTTTACTGTTGCTCTTTTATAATGGGATTCAAAAATAAAGTGGATCAACAAATTAAATTAATTCTAAAAAAATAATTTAAAAAACAAATTTGTTTGAATATTGTACAGAAAGGATTTTTTATTACAAATAAACAAGTACATGGTTATTTAACTGACTTTTAGTATTTCTACGATTTAATTAATTCGTATAAATTTTTATCGATTTTTTGTTCCGCCTTTTCTATCTACTTATCTCAATGGATATCGACGTGCAAAATATTGTTGATAAATCGATCGATAAATTCGATAACGAACCCTACAATTATTATATTAAAAATGGACCAGAAGCAAATAATTTATGCTCCGAATTCACTTTTAATATAGCAATAAAAATAAAGAGAAATATGAAAATATTTAATATGACCATGTTCAACAGTAACGATTTAACAGAAACGTTAAACGAAGGCGTATGCGTAATCATAAATGAAAGAAATCATGAGTGTTGAGTTGTAATAGATCAAAATATTATTTACTTATAATGTATTTTGTACTAAGGGGAAATCGTTCATCAATAGTTCGATAAACACTTGTTGATAGTTCGTAAAATTGTTGTGGGACGTTCGAAGAAAAAATAGTCATAATTAATACGGTTTTTCGATTAGTGAATTCCGAATAGTGCTGATAATTTGCCGTAGTTAATATATATTTATTTTCTATTTATATATGGTCGTTCTAGGCCAACCATCTGGAGGTGGTAGCTTAGAGCATTGTTCCCAAGATGGTACTGATCCACAGCAATCAAATTCACATATAATATTTTATTATAAATATTAAATATTTTGTATTTATATTCGTATGGCTGTGTGTAGGATAATTTGTGAACTAAAATTGAGCGAAGTTATGCAGAAAGCAGCCAGTCCACAAATAGGTATTTTTACAGTTTTTATATGCAATGATTTGAGAATTGTCTAATAATGTTATGCAAAAAAAACAGTTAGTCCACTTGTCATAAAAAGAGCTTTTAAAATGCTATACAAAAATGATTAAACAGATTTAAATAGTTAGGTAAGAGATAATGTGGCTCTATCTCATTTTGAATATTTTTTGAACGGGCTGCTTTCTGCCTAACTACCCTCAATTTATCATCTGTAATCCTGAATGAATTTAGCTCCAAATCCGGAGTTTAGCTATATAAATATATATAATTATTGAGCTTAATGTTAATTTCTTAATAGTTAAGAGTTCACTTTCGAAGTCACAAAGGGTTCGTTAGCAGAAATAGATGTATCAATGTAATAAATGTCATACGCGGGATGATTGAAAATTAATAAACGTAGATATTAAATGAAACAGCTTGACTTCAAAAGGCTCATGATCAAACCAAATGTAATATGAGTAAAAGAATAATTCCATTTGATGAATCTATAACAACCGTTTCTTTTAACAACAGAATCTCTTATTCGTGATGATGTAGAAAAGCAATTAAAAAGTTTTTTTCTTTTAATTTTCAATTGTTCTCATAAAATTTAGTTTTGTATAATGTTTCTTAAGAGGCAAATTTATCTAATTTCATATTTTATTTTTACTTTAATTACTATTTTACATTAATTACTATTTACTTTAATTACTATTACTAATATATTACTTTAATTACTATTTATTACTATTACTTATTAAAGGTAAAATTTAAATTAAAGTAAAACAAAGTATTAATATCATAAAATTATTTAAACCGGATATAGATTTATTAAACAAATTGTTTCTCAAAAAATAAGTTTATTTAAATATTAGTGTAACTCATTTTTTGTATTATAAAAAAAATTGGATGTCGAAAATAACTGTTAATAATAATTCCGAGAATGTTCCAAGAACATCTAACAGTCCATATCGACTACAGACGAGTATTGAAGTTCTAAAAATTTATAATTCAATCTTTTTTTAGAAAAATAAAGAAGTTTTGAAATTCAAATGAACCAATGTTGAAATTTGAATAACTAATACTGAAAAATCAATCACAAGTCTGTTCTGATCAATAACTGGTGGTTGACAGGATTGGTAGCTCACCGTAACAAGAATATAGCAGATCATTCTTCTGAAGTGAAATGAACAAATAAGAATTCCTTAATATGTTGAGGAAATATTTTAAAGTATATTTTATTGTATATATTTATTGTACATATTTGTTTTAATGAATAAAAATTAATAAATATTTGCAATTTTTAAC
>MQRK01232050.1:54065-68905 GCA_001938485.1 Girardia tigrina | reverse complement strand
TTTCTAATAAAGTTCTCTTTTTTGTTGAATATATATGTTTCTGTGTATTTCATTAAAAAATATTGTGTTTTATTAAAAATACATGTATAGTGTCCTGGGACTTTTCGGCCACCCTGTATATACGCGATAAAAAGTATGATAATCACTGAACTGATTGTGAACGAAAATTGTGAATGTTGTGATTTTGTTGTTTGTATGTTGTCTAGATTGGTGACTCTCCTACTCAGATGGGATTGATTATTCTATACTATTCTCTTGCGGACTCATCTTTATTCTTTCCGTTGTGCTATTTCTATTAACGTTGTACTTAAAATTATAATATTTCTTTATTGTTATAAAAGAAATCACCAATATACTATTTCTATGCTATATTTTTTACGTTTGTAATACACTAAATCAGCCTTAGAATTATAAATTAAAAATCTCTATGTTGTAACTAGTAAATCAAAAAATTAATTTTTTTATTCATTCTTTATGCGGACAGAACTCTACTTTGCCAACAAAGTTTTAATTAAAAAATCATTTAAAAACAAACACAAACATTCATAAAAAATAATTTAATATTTATATATTATAAAAATATTACTTTATTTAAAATGGTAAAATAAAATCTTTTCAGTATAAAAAACGCCATCACAGATTTACAACAATTGTTTCCGAATCGTTGGTTGGATAATGGTCATAATCAAATAAAACTCGCATCAAGTCTCATTTTATATTTGACACACACATACTCACACACAATTATGTACATAAGTACACTCAAATAAAAACACCGGACGCACTTGATTTATACACTTATCGGTGTTTGTGTGTATGTTTCTAAATTCCATGGACACACACACACACATATGTATACAATCAGGTGCAAAAGTTTGTGAACGCTTGTTGTTAAATTGTCTTTTGCACCCAACTGCAATTATATTGACAAAAGCACATCAAAATACAAAGATTTAATTAGGACATTATAATAAGACACAAATTTATCAAAACTTGTCATAACTGGCACATAACCATGAAAAACCAGTGTATATTTAGTATTTTGTATATTGATATTTAATATTAATATTTCAACCAGTCTCTTTGACTGATTGATCTTGGCCGACCAGATCCAGATCTTGAACATAAGGAACCAGTCTCCCTTTTTCTCTTAACAGTCTGACACACAAATCCAAGAGAAACGTTAAGAGTTGTAGCTATTTGTCGTTAAGAAACGCCGTGCTTCTGCAATGCCAAAACTGCTGCACACTGTTCTGTTGTTAGCTCCTTGCCACGGACAGGCATGATTCTAAAATAAATAATGACAATTTATAACTTGAAAGTAATAAAAATAAAAGATAAATTTAATCATTTAAATGGTTTATGTATACTTAACAAGGAATACACAAACATGCAGTGCAACAACAAAAAGCAGTATAGAAACAAGTGTTCACAAACTTTTGCACCTCACTGTATATATATAGAAAGTAAGTTGATAAAAAGAATGGAAAAATATATGTGATGCTTGTTGAGAATAATTAAAATGCTGGAGTATGAGCCGTGACTCTGCTATGTGTTTTAGACAGGTAATCGAAATTAGTCCACTTTGTTTGGGTTATATTATATATTAGATCATAAAACATATTTATTCAGAATCATATACCAAGCTTCGATAATTAAATGAAGGATGTTAATTTCTACACATATTTTTGTGGATTGAGTTACCCATCCGATCTTAGATACTTAGGAGGGAGATCATATGATAAAATCAATCGCCAATGCACCTGTTGAATCGAACATAAGGTGGTCCAAGCGGCAGTTCGAAGCATTCGAGGACCCGAGTATTTCATTTTATTTTTACATTCACTCCAAATGTGATTATTCACTCTAGTGACAGTTCGACACCCTCGATACATTCCATCTGTTCCAAATTATTTACTAGCATAGCAGTAATAAAATAAGTATTAAATTAAAATAAGGGATTCGTAAATTTATCGGACAAAAATATTATTTAGATAGTGGTGCCCGACAAGTCATTCGAGTCAGCTCTCATTTAGTCCACTCAACTGTGAAAGTTACTGTCAGCCGAAATACTGATCGGACGTAGCGCCGGCCATCGTGCTTCAAATATACCAGGCGGTGGCCCCTGATGCTCATGCAGATTTCTGAATTCTGCCTTGGCCGACAAAGTCCCTTGTTCTAGTTCGTGGAAGATGTCTCGGACGGTTTCCCTGAGATATCCGTTTAGTTCAGCATCATCTTCGGTTTATAGTTCGGCAATCCCTCAGCGATGCCTTGGGTGAAACCCGAAAGACAGTGTGTGATCCTCACGTTTATACAAAATTACTCGTTCCATTTCACAAATAAGTGATTCAAAATTTTTAACGTTTTTGAATATGTAAACGTTAATAATGAAAATTAGGATAAATGATGGCTTAAATATTCTACGAAACAGATAAACAAGCAGACAAACTGAGTAAATGAATATAAATCGTAATAATAATTGCCAATAAATAAAGTTATTGAAATAAAAATCTACTTACTCTTACTACACTAAATCGATCGCAAACAATCGTAGATTGTTATTCAAAAAACACTAACGAATAATTATTCAAATAGGCCTACCATCATACCCGACATCCATTGAATATATTAATTCATAAAATCAGAAGGAAAATAATGTGTTTTTTTGCAGAACTTTGATTGTATTATTTTTGTTTATTAATATTATTTTGAGTTTATTATATTTTATTAATTGAAGATGATGTAGCCCAATATCCATATAATTTTTTTGAATTATAATAATGACTATAAACCATTCTTAATTTTTCGATTCGTGGATTTTTACAATAGTTGTTTTTATTACTGTTATTCTTGAACCAGTATCAAAATATATTTGTATAAATGATAAGGTTCAGTGTTTTCGGTTCTATTTGTTTGGTTGCACAAAGCCTGGTGCCTGCGGTTTAATTTGCGTTGTTTCAGAAGGTTCGGAGTCATCAAAGTTCAATACTTATGGCATTATCTTTGGCTTTATAAGACCCGGTGCTTTCATTGTTGACCAATTTGCGGTATCCCTACTTTGTTCTATTTTATATATTGGCGTCTGTTGCTCAGTCGTTCATTGAGAATTCAGGCGACAGAATATGTACCACTGTTATAATTAATCGTTTAACTATAAATAAAATTGTCTTGAAACTTGGTTCTTTAATTTGGTCATCTAAATTATTGTCGAAAATTGATAATTAATCCAACTTAAGTAATCCATTGATCATAAATGTTCATATGTCATAAATTTGTGGTCGTTCTCATTCTCAAATTATATTTAATTTGAATTTGAAATATTATACAACTTAAAAATTTCTTTTTATTTATGTTGGGGTTATGTACATTGATTACATATTTTTGTGATTGTTATTACCGGTTATTTTATTATTTCCAATTTAACTTTATATTTTAGTGATTTGTTATTGTTAGGTTTGGAATTATCATCCATTCTAAATCAAAATGAAATTAAGAATTGCAAAATTTATTAACTAACACATGTTAAATTTGTTATTTAAACAAATTTTCATTTTTTTATTTTCTTTTTTTAATTCTATTTTCCATTATCTTTTTTAATTTCGATTATAATTCGAAATTTTTAAAAACCAAAATTCTAATTTCCGAAAATTAAAAAATTAACAACAACACTCTCTTACACCCCCGCACGCAAGAATTTTTTAATTTTCTCCACATTTCTTTCACATGTTTTACCAGACATATCTTCAAGAACATATCTTCTATCATGTACTTTTCGAACGACTTTATATGGCCCGTCGTATCTCCCTTGATCTTTTGTTCTAGATTCTACTTTTACCTATACATCATCTCCTGAGAAGAATTGTCTTCGAGTGAAAGGCTCCTGGTCCCGCTCACATTGAAATGTATTGCTATTTTTTTCCATCCAATTTCTCCCTGCTAATGCGTCTTCCGAAAATGATTTCAGCTGGACTCATCCCGAGGAGTCGTCTGTAATGTGGTATTTACTGAGAACTCGATCTCTGGTAGAATCTCTGCCCAGTCTGAACTTCTTCTTTCATGCAATATTACATTTATCAATTCTCACACTGTACTGAATTGTCGTTCAATTTGTCCGTTTGTGTTATGGTGATATGGGCTGGAGAATCTAATTTCAAACTCTTTCATCTTTTTTGATACAAAAACCTTACCGCAATCCACATTCATCGCCTTGGGAGAACCAAATTTCAGTATCCAATTCCGCATTATTATCGATTCATCATCTTGTTTCGATATTGCTAATAACGTAATGTATTTACTGAACTGATCAATGATTCCTAGAATATATTTCTTTTTCCTAGAAGTCTCCTTTAACGGTCAACAAATATCCACATAAATACATTCAAAAACCTCAGCAGCTTCTAATTTTATCGTGTTCTCTTTTGTTTTTGCCATATATGTTTTATACTTTTGGCATGATTCACAACTGCGTACAATCTCTTTGTTCTTACCTTTCAGCTTGTCAAAATCCTTAGAGTCTCTTAAATAATACTCAACTTTTTTTGCACCCGTGTGTGCCAACATCCGATGGGTTTCCGAGATAATAAAGTGGCTTTGTGGCTTCATCTTCTGATACAACATCCAGTGCACATGTTTTGATTTTTTTCTTCCTTAGCTTCCTCGTGTTGCATCAAACATTGAGTACACGTATCACAATTCATCCTTGAAAGCATATCAGCATGCGTGTGCAAAGATCCTTTTCGAAATTCTAACTTCATATCCAGACTGCTCAGATAGTTAATCCACGTTTGAAACTGCGATGTAATTGACTTAATAGTGTTCAGTATAAACGTAATTGCCTTATGGTCGGTATGCACAGTAAACCATTTACCATATAGAAAATGTCTAAAATGGTTACAAAAATAATACATGGCAAGCAATTCCTTTCTTGTAAGACAATAGCCCTTCTCGTGGCTATTCATTGATCGCGACCCATAAGCTACAACTCTTTCCATTCCTTGTTCGTCCTTCTGTACTAACACGGCTCCAATGGTGTTGAAACTAGCATCCGTATCTAAAATAAAATCTCTTTTCATGTCTGGAAAACACAATACCGGGCTTGTAATTAATGCATTCTTCATCTCTTTGAATGCTAACTCTAGTCCGCTTATCCAAATCAGTTTTTTATTGTTATTCCATCCGCATAATTGTTCTAATACTCTGGCATTCTTTGTATACTCTTTTATAAATCGTCGATAATAGTTACAAATGCCCAAAAAACTGCATAAGTTTTTAACACACTTTGGCTTCCCAAACGTTCTTATTGCTTCAATCTTAGACGGGTCCGTCTTAACACCGTCTTCTTTAACTATATGTCCAAGGAATTTGATTTACCGTTTCAACAATTGACATTTTTCTGGGTTCACCCGCAATCCTACTTTCCTAATATTATCTAAAACTTGATTCAAAACAATATAGTGTTGCTCCCGATCTTTTGTGTATACTAAGATATCATCTAAGTATACAATGACACCCTTGATTCCTCCGAATACTTTGTCATCATCTCTTGGAAAGTTCCCGGTGCAGCCGCTATATCAAACGGCATACGAGTAAAACAATATTATCCTTGCATTGTAGAAAAGGCCGTTTTCTCCTGAGATTCTTCGTCCAGCTCAACCTGATAATAAGCATTTCCAAGGCGAATCGAGCTAAAATACTTTGCACCTCATGAAACATCCAACATCTCATCAACATTGGGCATTGGAAAAGCTTGTCTTTTCGTTATTGCATTTAAACACTTAAAATACAAACAGATACGAATATCTTTTTTCTCTTTTTTCCACACACAAATTAATGGTGTGTTCCAAGGTAAATTACATTTCCGGATGATATTATTATCATACACTTTTTTTATAGTCTCCATAATTTTTTCTTCCAGATGCATTGGTTGTCGAAAAGGTTTTAAATTAATTGGCTCTCCATTCGTCTTAATAGGATGTTTTGCTAAACTGGTACATCCGATATCCCATTTGTCAGCCATGAATACTTCTGCTTGATTCTGAATGACCTCTAACAGTTTTAAATCTACTTTACCTATGCAATCTAACGCTCTTTTTAATCTCTCTCCAGGTCTTATCACCCTGCCGAATTTCGCCTCGATATTACACACATTTCCTCGTGCTTCCCTTGATACAATTTTGTCTTGAGATTCGTTTCTTTGTATGGAATTACCGAAATTTTTCATGAATAATATGCCTCCTATCAGTTCCGGAACCACACTCTCCACAACAATAAATAGTACTACTTTTCTTGTCTGATATGTATCTACTTCTACCTCTATTTTACCCAATACTTTCAATTTTCCATCGTTGGCACTTCTCAAATTGATATCGCATTTTTCTAACACCAAATTATTCAAATCTTGATAATACTTCTTACTCATAACATTAATACGTACTCCTGTATCCAACAAACACTCCTACTGTTTCCCCTGAATTTCCACTGTAACGCTTGGACGCCCCAGCATTTTACTAAAATATATCTCTGATTTCTGATCCTCAATCAACGCATTAACATAGAATACTTGGTTATACCCGAAAACAGCGAATCCCAAAACAGCGAATCTCAAAACAGCGAAGTCTCAAAACAGCGAATTACAAAACAGCGAATTCTCAAAACAGCGAATGAAAATTTTCATTTTAAAATGAGAGTTTTGTCATTTAAATTGGAGAATATTTATATTAATAAGATATTTTTTGGAGAAATAATATTTGATTAATAACATATTTTTTATAATATATATTTTATTAATAATATAATTTTAAGGTTATTTCAATTTTCGATTTCTTCATAACATTATTTTTAAGTTTTACTTGTGAAAAAAGCAAATGGAAATATTAACAACTCTAAAAAGGAAGACTTTGGTCAGATATTGATAACTCTCATCCGATTGAAAAACAAGGCATTCCCATCCACCAGCACCAGAAATCAGTATCTTAAATTCTACTATTTGTAAGATGAAGCAACGGGCAAAAACAGAAACGCACAGTAATCCGACTATATATTCAGATGCGGCAGCTGAAATTTCTAGTAATACTTTAGCTTCCGCTATATTTCTAGCTTTCAAATCTATAAAGAACGTTTTGTACCCAGCACGTCACGAGAAATTACAGGTTTTGCCTCAAAGTTTAAATGACATCCACATACCTGATCAATTGACACAAATTATTTCAGATCAATTATTCCTATTGTTTATCAGTGAGGATAAATCAATTATATTACTTGGAAAAATAAGTAATTTACAAATGTTATCCAGCAATAATCATTGGTTCATGGACGGTACATTTCGGGTAGCACCTCCATTTTATAAACAAATATTTACAATCCATGCACTTCTCCAAAGTAAAGTACTTCCATTAATTTATTGTATTATAATAGATTAAAAAGCTGAAACATACACATCAGTTTTTCGTAAGATATTATTTATGTCTGGAGCATAATTTTTATTCTTACACCAAATTAAATCACATTGGATTTCGAGAAAGATTTAATAGTTGCGTTATAACAGGAGTTTCCGCAAAGTCGTCTACGCGGTTGTTATTTTCATTTCTGCCAAGCGGTGTTTTGACAAGTTCAGAAATTAGGTTTTAGTGTCGATTATAGTAATGATCAGGAACTTAGAACGAAAATAAAAAAGAAATGAATTAAAAAAGAAATGTGGAATATGTGTGGCATCAAACGGCGCACTAACAATGATGTTGATGGGTGGCACAACAGTTTCAATAATTTAGTTGTTAAGCATCACCCGAATATTTAAGTTTTAATATCATGCATAATAAAGGAACAAGGATTTACAGAAACATTCATGACTCAAATTAATGCTGGGCAAGTTATTAACAAAACAAATAAAAAGTATAATTTAATAAGTCAACGTATTTTAAACTTGCAACTGCGTTTTGATAATGGTGAAATCGGTGTCATGGAGTTTATTTGTGGAATTTCTTTCAGTTAAAGCAAACCAATTGCATTTTTACAGTGTATTTAAAGTTGGAATTTCCTTAAAATAAAATTTTATATCTAATTGACTTTTTTTCTATTTGGATAGTAAATCGCTGTTTTGGTCTTCGCTGTTATGTAATTCGCTGTTATGGGTATATGCCGAATACTTGCTCAAACTTTTTTTTCACAAATCCATAGACCTTATTCATCGTTCGCACATGTAGCTCGCATCCGAATCCGTGGGAATTATCTTCTTAAGTCAGTGGCATTTGGCTCCCACCAACTCCCTAATTGGCGGAGCCCAGTCGTTTGGGTACGTTTTATCGTTTTTTCTTCACTATCATCAAATGTGCGTTCTTCATCTTCGTTCATTGTGTTGATTTTAAATTTGCGATCATTGTACTGCATTCTCGATCTTCCATTGTCGTAACCATTATTCTGTCAGTTAGAGTTCACTAAGCATGCCGCTGCAAGATGCTATTGCGGCCAAATTTTTCACAGCGTATCTCTGGACATTGAGTTCGCTTATATGCCTTTTTCCCGCACAAGAAAAAAACCAATGGCTGTCTGTTAGAACAATTTCGACTGATTTGCCCAAACAATTTAATACTTGATCAGTTTCAGAGTGGCGTGCACAAATATTTAAAAATGCATTAGCAATTGTAGATTTTGTTGATTTGAAGGATCTGGTACAAAAAGCTAGGTGTATTGAAGCCAGCTATGTGAGTAGGAAAACACCGAACTTGAAATTGTACGCTTTTAACCCGTCACAAGATAATAAAAAATATAATGGTAATAGAAATTCAACAAAAGATACAGTAAACCAACGAGGGTTTAATATGCGACGAGGACTTGTTCGAGAAAACAGATCCACGAACTACTATCAGCATGATAGTTATAAAAACAACTATCAGAATGATAATAATAAAAATAACAATAAAAGAAATAATGATAATTACAAGGTCAATAATTAAAGAGGAAACAGTAGAAAAAATTATCAAAATAATAATAGAAATTATCAAGAGAATAATAACAGTAGAAGTGATAATAATCAGGAATATTACAGAAATAATAACAATAATTCGAGAACTTTCCGAGGACGAGGAAATAACAGAGGGAATATTAGGAGTAGAATTTTTAACAGAGACACAAGCAGGAATAACTATCAAAATAATGATCGAGGAGATCAGAAAAATAATTATGAGCAAAGGACTTATCAAAGTCACAACGAGAAACGGTAAATAGCGAAGGCGAAATACAATGTTATATTTGTAAAAAATATGGGCATACTAGCAGAGCTTGTCACAAAAATAAATATAATTTTGCACAGAATAAGCCAATTCACGGCATTGAACGAGATGAGTTTGAAAAATTAAAAGAAGACTTCGAAAAATTAAAAATGATTGAATCTAGGAATGATAAATACATGCCATTAGGGATGTTAGAAAGAAAAATATTTGACAATTTATGAGATGAGGTAGAAGAATTAACAATTCAGAGACAAAGACTCAAATATAATAATAATATTAGGCCTATTGACACAGTCGAAATGGCAAATAGATTTGAAGGTATAATTGAGCAATTAGAAAAGGAGTTGAAAGAATCTCCATATAACTATGAACTAATTCAAGCAATGATCGATAGAATCATTGACAAAATCACAGGAGAAGAATTAAAAGAAATAATGCCTTAATTGAGGATAGCTATAGCAGATGAAAAGTTGAGAGAAACAGGTATAATTAAATTAATTGAAACAAATGGCTCATATATTGTGCTTAATAGAAATAAGCAAAAGCCAATAGATATCTCCGTAGTCACGGATACAAATTTTCCGCATGATACTGAGATCTTACGGCTTCAGGTGCATCCTTGCGCCAAAATAAATAGTGATAAATAACGTTAAAAAAGTGTGGCGACGACCACTGAAACCTTTAGACAAACTTAATTTATTCTTCAATAAAATTATGATGAATCCGAGGGAGCATCTAATATGTGCTGGATTAGCACAAGACGGAATAAATATCGTACGAGCAGTAGCTGTTATAGACAGAAGCTCAGTGGCAGAAAAGAAAGTTGGATTCCAGGATTTCCCACAAGTCGATCTCGACGAATACAACGATGATGAAGAAGGTACAGAACCTAGTCAATTTGAGGAGCCACCTGATGAAGAGGAAATCGATGATGAAATAAATGTAGATCAAAACCCAATACATGATGTTGATCAAGATGAAACTGATGACTGTGAGGAAATACCAGTCAAGTTCAATGAGGCAGTGACATCCACAAGGAGACCGTGAAGAAGGCCTAAAAGAGCAGAAAATGAAAATTTTAAATTGGAATACAATCCAACCAAAAGTCAAAATATTGCTCAACAATTAAAAGGAATTGCAAAAGGTAAAGGTAAAAATGAAAATGAGGATTCAGAAACAGAAAATATTGTTAAATGTTTACTGAAAAAAGTTACAGTAAAAGATAATGGCGAAAAGATAATCTTTTACCGACAGCGCAAAATACCTATGTGGAATTGGCAGTTGCACTAATAAATAAATGTATAAATCCATGGATTCAAAGACAAGGAGGATGGCAAAAAGCAATCCGAGCAGAGGAAAATCGGAACGAAGATTCCGAAGAAGATATATAATAATTAAAACTTTCAAAGAAAAATTATGCAGTCAAAATGACAAAAAGAAAAAATCAACTTCATGGCCAATGATATTAATAATGATAATTATGATGTGTGAAACATTACAAGGTGTAAATGCTATAATCACATATGATTGCGAGAAACCGAAATTTGGACAGAAATATTCTCTTCTCGATGTAGAAGAATGCCCAGAAGCATGTCCGATTAGTATTGAAACATTACCGGATAAAACACTAAATGTGTATCAATAATCAGATTTTATATACACTGAAGCGAGAGAATGTGTAGTTAAATATGTGGAGAATGCATTCAATTGTGGAGGAACATTAGACACACAATTAAAACCTACTCCTAATCCAATACAAATTTCGATGATCCAATGTGACAAGGCTTTTATTGCAAAGAAAATCAAGTTGGATGGTACCGAAATGAACGTTCAAGTGGGAGTAATAGTGAAAGTAGGTTTTAATATAAAAGGATGGGTGTCTAGATTGGAACGATGTGCAAGAGAAACTGGCGAATTGTGGGGAAACAATGGTAAAATGTTGTCTTACGACGACAATACATTGTGGAATTAAGAAAATTCGAAGCAGTATTCGATAGTGTTACAAGAAAGAGGATGACACATCCATTTTGCATCGCAAACGATGATTTTTGCGATACTGGCGAATCAATAATTTTATATACAATAAATAAAAAAGAATGTCACTTAACCTTATTGAAAACTACGAGTTTTAAGGAAATATCGGTATTAATATTCAAGAATAACGCCGAGGAAAATGCTCGAGATCAAAAAAGAGACAAAACGACAATAAAGAAATTGGTAACGCCAACAATTTATATTTCTGCTGATCCAAAGGACATGATGAAATTTATCCAAAAGGACAGAGTAGCCAAGTGTCATATTATGGTTTATGAAACCAACTATAAAGGGATATATATATATATATATATATATATATATGTATATATATATATATGTTAATCATTGTCAAGATGCATTTATAATCATGGTCTAGTGGTAGTAGGTTCACTAAATAGATGAGGTCCGTATCGAATCAGGATATATTGTATTCTTTGGTTTGATTATGCGATAGTTTTTGAATTTTCAGTGCAATGTGAACTGCTCTGTCAACTTTCTAACGTCTCGTCGAATGGAGGGCCATATTACGCGTGTGTGTAGGTGTTTGATCTGCCTGAGTGATGGAAGTAATAAATGTATTAAAACGCTTGTTTTCGTGCTGGTTCAGGAGACGCTTTCTAACAGTCGATTGGCAGTTGACATAGGTAGCTGCAATTGACACCAGTATGCGATATGTGGTCCTGGTCGAGTTTACGGTGTTCGTGGATTTCTGGTTGTCTGTTACCGGTAAGAAAAACACGGCGGCAATAAATCCCACTTCTGACACCATTTTGAGGCGGCGACCGTTTTGCGGAGTCATCAACTCACGGTAACAATCACTCATGAAAAAATTAACAGAGAAGAGAATTTGTAAGAATTTTAATAGCATTACATTTACAAGATAACAGTGAATATTTAAACAAGAATGTTTTTTTAAATCCAATTTAATTAATTGTAGAAATTGGATTTTTAATTTCTAATTTTAGACCACTCTGAATTTAATTCCAATTCGCATAACAGTTATAATAATAATTAAAAAAAATTTAATAAAAAAATATGAATTTTTTAGAGTGTCACAATTTTTTACAATAATGGGTACTATGTATATCAATGAAAATATCTTGGAATCTGGAAAATCCGTCACATCAAATCATCTCGATTGTGTCATCCAAGATGGGAATGCAACGTCAAACCCAGGATGGTGAAACTTTCTATAAACGTTGGCTATAGCGGGAATTTGTGCAGAGAAAAAGAATGCGATGGGAAGATACGAATGTGAGTTTTATTACACAAAGAAAAAAATATCTCTGGAATATGGAGGTGATAGAACGTACATATATTTATACAACTATTATTACTGTGTTTTTTGAGATATTACATCAGTGTTGCAGGCAACACTGACGAATTAGCTTGAAAAATACTGTATTAAATATTTTATAAAACCAATAAAAATATACACTCCTCTTTGGTGCCTCGTAGGGGGACCATATTAAAACGCTTCCAAAGCGCTACCGCAAAAAGGGTCTTTCATAGACAAAAGGTGAACTCGGGGGTCTGTGGCCTGTCAGCATTATGAATGTGCGTCTGATTAGATAGGGTTTTAAGTGACTTACAGCAAGGTGTAGCAGCTATAAAAGGAGTAGCGTTGTTCTATTGTTCGATTTTGTAGGTGAAAATTTCCAGTGGTTATGCTCAGTCAGAGATTATTTGTTGCAATACTGCTCCATTGTCGAGATTGATGAGTCAGCGATGAGTTCAAGTGGTACAATATTTGCTAAGTACTAGAGAACATTTGGTTTGGGTAAAGCTGTTTTAATGTTATCGAATGTTTGTTTTAAGGCGTTCCACCATTGTATGGTCTGTCTTTTTATTCCTGCACTGATTGAAGATAAGGGTGCTGTAAGTGTAGAGCGTTCTGGAATGTATCCACGGTAGTAGTTTTTCATGCCTAGTAAACTGCAAAGGTCTGAGATTTTTTAAAGTAGATTTATGGATTTAAAGTATTGGAGGCGTTCTCAAAAGGATGAGTGACCATTATATGAAATGTTTTGCCAGAGGACGATTTGACGATTTAAAAAAAGAACATTTGTTCCAGTTGACTTGTATGATCACGTTGTTAAACTATGAAAGATTAAGTTTTAGACGTCGTGTACTACATAATGTGTATGTTCGTCATGGTTGTAGGATGCGAATAGGATGTCGTCTATGAATGATTATGCGAACATTATATCTGCTACACATCACTCAAAAATAACTTATCAAGATTAAACAACCAAATCCAGAGACAAACAAACGTAAGGTTCATTCATAAATAATAATATTTTATTTGCTAATTATTTGATACATCCTTTAAATGGTTGGAAATTTTATTAAATTTAATTTGTCTTATTTTTTAATACGTATAGAGAAAAATGATAGTTATGCATTTTTTTCTGTGTTGTAAGATATGCTCCCGAAATTCCTTTCATCTAAGGTTGAGTATTTTTTGAACGCACCTCATTTTGTTTGTCATCTTATTATTCATATTTCAGAATTTTGAATCGAAGAGAAGAATCGATCACCAGTCATTAATTTTTGTATTTGAATTGAACCGTATAATCGTTTAACGAAATCGCGGGAATCAAACATTTGTTCGTTTAAACGAGGTTGAATCACTGGAGTATGAAATAATTATTGCTAGATGATTAAATAATTAATCAACATACTCGAATGTATTTTTAGTAGTGTACCATGTAACTATTACATGTCGCGCTCCCTTCTACTCACAATATTTTTGATGACTCTGAGCCCCCAGTCCTTCATAACGCGGAACGGCTACCCGTAGACACCCAATCTGATTTTATTATGCTTCACTAAGGCGAGTGGATGCGCCTCTTCTACGTGTATCTACCAGTAGTACACGCTTCAGAGCGCCTTCGGGTTCGGTCCGGTGACGAGTATTGCCCGACCGGTGGCCTCAGCGTTCACATGGATGAGTACATTTTTATTTTAGTTTTCTCTATTTACATATTTACGGGGCACTGGAGATTTTGATACTTTATATGTGAGATCTCTGCATTCGAGGAGAGCCTCAAAGGACCAACGAAGGACGTACTGGACAACCTGTGTAGAGGCAAATAAGTTCAGTATAATTTAATTTCCCCATTCTGAGATTATTTAATTATTTTTTTTTACAATTTCGACATAACAATCTATTAAGTTCCATTCACACCGTTTTGCCAGAGTGGCTGACTTATTGGTATGGTATGTTGATTTTTTTTCTTTTGTTGTATTTTTGCTTTTGAATTTATTGTTTTTTTGGCGTAATATTTACGTATATATTATTAATTTGCAAAGATGCCAGGCATGCAATTCGAGTTCGATAAAACGGGTGCTTCGTTCTATTATTATCTCTTTTCATTCTATTTACTCTTTCTCAGCCCGGTTACGTATTTTTTTGGCCGAAATCCTATGTGAACTGTGTCAATTCAAATTGCATTTTATTTATGTATTTTTTTATATTTGTGATTGCTTGGATCATGTTCTTTGTACTCGAATAGAAAATATCACGCGTGTTTATATAATATTATATATATATATATATATATATATATATAT
>MQRK01232047.1:0-15920 GCA_001938485.1 Girardia tigrina | reverse complement strand
TAAGAGTAGCTTCTGCCATGTCTACCAGCAAAAATAAAATTATGTAATTATAACACACAAAAAGATATGGTGTCTATATTACGTGTTCTCAAATAGCTGCCGCACCCTGTACATGATTTTCTGCAAATAGAGTACGTTTCATCAACAGTTATCAGTTGTATTAATTTAATGTTTGAAATATTTGACATGATTTGCTTTAGAACACATTGAACACGTATGAACACATTATAAGATTACTTATAAAATTCATGGTCTTAAGTATTAAGAAAATTTTTTAATGCTACCAATAAAATGGCCTCTTCAAGTCTGAAGTAAAGAATTTCAGCTTGAAATGACAAAACCTTTGAACGAATCTTATAAATAACAATTCACATTAAAAGCTAGACTTGAATGCCAGTATGTACTGAAATTCCCCTCTTTCCAATGATTTGGATACTTTCTCATTTCGGATTATTCGTCGATTTTCTCTTCCCCTTTCGATGGCTACATTTTTGAAACTTTTCTCTAAACTATTAGGTAGAATAAAAACAATCGTGGTTTTCCTGGTCCACCTTTTGAACACATTTTTTAACAAGTTTTTCATAAATTATTTATGTGGTAAGTATTAAACATGTACTTTGCTCTATTTATTCATAGAAAATTTTTTTGTTACTACCCATTATTTAACTATTTTTAGAACATTAAAAATTATTGGGAGAAATAGTATACAAAAAGGAAGAAAAGGGTCACAAAATCAACCAAGCTTTTGGTCAAGGTACCAATCCATAAA
This sequence comes from Girardia tigrina, assembly GCA_001938485.1. Lineage (NCBI taxonomy): Eukaryota > Metazoa > Platyhelminthes > Tricladida > Dugesiidae > Girardia > Girardia tigrina. The sequence goes on along the minus strand of MQRK01232047.1, from coordinate 15,151 downwards.
TTTAGTGATGGAAGTGAGAACATTACGATGACAATGATTCAAGTGTTACACAGTGCGAGCTTGCTGTTGAATTGGGTGTATGTTTTGAAACTGTTTCTAACCACCTTGAAGAAACCTTGGAGTGTGACAAATGTTTATAATATGAATTAAACGAAAATCGAAAATGTGTCGTTTTGAGATTGATCTGGACATCAATTGAAAATACAAAAGGCACTCTGCTTGAAAATACAATGACATATGATGGAAAGTGAATTCTGTACAACTGACAATGTTTAATGCAAAATTTTCGACAGTAGGAGGACTCAATACAACTTCTTAATTCATAGTGAAATCTGTAATACCCAAACACTATTGTCACATAAATAATGAAATTCATTATCGAATGTAACGTCAGTGTACGGAATCGGTCAACTGAAAGTTTCGATTCTACGCCCGACCTCAATTCTCGCAAATGACATTACAAAAATTGAACGAACTGTTCTATGATACTCTACCGTATCCTTTCATATTCACTAACCGAATACCATTTTTAGACATTTGTAAAACTTTTCGAGGTGAAAAAACTAAAAAAAACAAGAATTCACTCAATACATCTTCAATTAATTTACCACTTCCAGGACTTCTTTTTTACGCTATTGCGATAAATAAAGATAAATCTCATTTGCGAAATTGTAGAGATTCTACAGTGGTGGCGGTTTTAATTGCATAATCCTGAAAATCCATATATTATAACATTTTCCTGGCCAATGCGTTGTAAGAATGATTAAGCCGATATGTGTATACATTAAAAAAGCAAAAGTAAAGGGTTTCAAAGTGACATAATAATTCTATTTTTAGTTTTTTTCTAAGAATTCCAAGAATCGCCATTATCACGGACTTGACTGGTATACAAGGTACACGGATAGTGACTTTGGCTACCCACACATCCCAAACACAAGTGGAAATTGCAGCAAATTTGGCTGCTCAAAATCTGTTTTGTAAAACAACGTCAACAGACTGAGAGCATTGCAAATAAGAAAAAAGGCCAGTGTGGTAGAAAGAAGCTCATTGGAGAGCGACTTTCAAATTGCATCCATCATACTCACCAAGATGGATCCGAAAATTACATCAGACGAAATGAAAGAAGAAATTGGCGAGCCTGCATCAAATGTATCAACACGTCGAATGCGAGAGCATTTGCAGCATGCAGGACGACTTGCATATCGACCAAAAAGGCTTCCATTGTTCACAAATAGAATGATGGCACAGCGACTTCAGCGGGCAAATGGAGCAAGGGAATACTGTAATGAGTACAGTAATGACATGCCATTATTTTTATTACATGGAACCCCTTCTCTTGATCTGGTTTCATTGCAGGTTGTCTTCACTGATGAAACAATGATGGAAACAGGTCGTCGTAGGAGCCAATTTGTTCGAAGAAGTGCTGGAGAGCGGATTCAACAAGGCTATGTGCAAAATCGACAAGTATATCCTCCTCGAATGCATCTCCAGCAGACGACCTGGACGTCTACACTGGGTTAAAGGGTCAATGGCATCCCAACAGTACAGTCAAGTCATTGACACATGTTTTCTTCCACAAACAGAGATCTGATATGGAACTGAGGAGTGAATCTTCCAACACCTCAAGAAAAACGCGATCACATTTGGAGGACAATGGAGTAACCGAGTTGTCTTGATCTGGAAACTGTCCAGACATGAATCTGATAGAGACAGGCTGGAAACTGTTGAAACGCGAGATTTGAAAACGAAGTGTTCCCTAGGAGGCATTGTGGGAAACATATCAGAAAATATGGTTTTCCTCCTCTGCCATACTTAAATTTTGTTTTGGTGTGCCTGAGAGCACGTGTCACCGTGTGAAAGAACTTTTGTGTGCTAAGGGAGATACAACTTCCTATCGAAATAAATTATTCGCTATATGTCATGTCTTTTTCATCATTATGCAATTAAAACCGCCCCCATTGTCATGGTTATTAATTTGTTTAATACAGTTTATTCGAAACTGAGATGGATGATTTAAAGTCAACTCTTAAAAGTCACTATTATTTTTTTACGCAATATCTCATAATAGATCAATCTCAGTTTCGAATTTCACTAATTTGATTCTATCAACTGAAACTTAGAGAAAATATTTATTTGCGCCCTGAGATTTCACTTCAAGAAAAACTCGAAATATATGACAAAATAATAGTGGATATAGTAAAAGATTTCATTATTTCCTATTCAATTAAACATTGCTTCCAAACCGACATCATTTAATATCTCAATCGATTTATGGCTGTTTATTGCTACTTTTCGAAAAACAAATAAATAAAATAATAAAATAAACTCATAATCTACACTTATTCCTCATCAACACATCCAGCAATAAATCAATCAATCGATCGGTCAATATAGTCCAACAATTCCGTTCATAGTTAGTAAAATCTCATTTAATTGATAATCAAATCAATAGGCATATTTTCTCGTCCATTCTCGCGCTATTTCGTTGTACTTTGCGCGGTCCGTTTTGCAAATCTTTGCAATCTCCGGACTTAACGGATCATCCGGATTCGGATCAGTCAATAAAGAGCAGATCGATAATAAAACTAGCAGAATCAATTAAATTGATTATCCTCAATTCACGATTAATTAGTTACTCACATTGATATGTCAATATATAACAATAAATTGTTATATACCATTTTCCGATCAAATTGAACATTTTACCAATAAATCGCAACATTTTGTTCAAAAATTTAAATCAAAAATTTTAATTAATAATTAACCTAATAAATAAGTTAGGGTTAATATTAAATATAGAAATATAAAAAAGAAATTAATTTGTTTAAATTTATTTAACGCAATTTCACGCTTTTTTCAAAAATCAAAATGGATTCAAATAATTCGAACAATACTGCCATGACAGTTAATCCTGCAAATCAATCCCCAACAAAAGTTTCATATGAAAAATATCAAATGAAAAAAGTCAAAGCTTAATTAGACTCGTCTGTGAACAAGGACAGAGTATATTAGAAGCATCAGAAATCGTTCAAATTAACTATAAATTAGCAAGAGTAATAATCAATAAATATAACAAGCACAATATTGTTAATCTCAAAGCAAAAGGTGGTTCAATAAGAACAGTTCTCACAGTGCATAATATAAACAAAATTAAGGAGATCGTTACATTAACCCACAGTTTACATTTAAAGAAATTAAAGAAAAGCTTGAGCAAGCAGCTAACAAGTTGTTATTACGAATTGTTAATATATTAATAAACTATTATCATATCTTGTTTTTTTTTATTTTATTAAAATGTTCAATTTGAATGATAAAATGTTCAATTTTAAAAACAAAATGTTCAAATTGAACGGAAAATGGTATATAACCAAATTAAACAATGTATTAATGCAAAATGTTCAATGAATTTTACCGTATATTTTACCGTTTCACAATGAAACTGAAAACAAAGTCCAAAGTACACAACAAAAATAACCCTAATTATGTTAAATTAAATTATATTGTAATAATAAACATTTCTCAATTACACTGGAATCGTACATTTTGAACTGAACCGACAATTGCATCAAAGTTTTATTAATTGAATTTTAGAGAAAGGTATACAATGAAATTACTTTTGTTCGTTAAGTTAAAAATGATTTAAATTAATTCACTTAATATGAAAACCGTTTAAAACGAAATTGACAAAATAAATCTGTTAGCACGAAATGCAATTATGTTCTCTACACAGACTATTCTCGCTCGTAACAAGATATTCAATTTCATAAACATGCAAATTTTGTATATTCCATTCAACACGATTACAAGGAAATGTTAAATGTTAACGATGTGAAAAAGTTAAACAGTAAACAAATAAAGTACCGGGTGATTGCGAAATAAACAGATTTTTTGATTTTCATATCATTAAAGTTAAAAAAGTTTTCAAAAATTGTATCAATCAATTTTATTAAAATTGGTATGTAGAAACCAATATTATTTTGTCAAGTACGAAATTTGTAGGCATGGATTTGTAGGATTATCTGTCTACAGTAGAACCTCGCTATTTCGACATGGCAGGTGATTTTAAAATTTTCCCGGAATATAAAGTTTGTCGGAATAAAGAGTCAGAAGAAATACCGTGATTGAAAAATGGGAATTTTCGGACATGGTGATTAGACAGATTGCCGGATTAAAGACGGACGGATCAAACAGGTTCAACTGTATTTGAATTTCTTTTAATTTGATTGCTACATATCTCTTAAAATTATTGTTTTAATAATCATTATTTTAATACATATAAAAAGCAGAAATACAAACTATTATTAAGTACAAGTTCCTATTTGAAACCTCAAAATCAGAAACCATGCGAAATATTAATAGTGTATTAGGATACAATGCTACTTAGCAGCAGACAGTCTCAAATTGGTTCAGGAAATTCGTGAAAGGTAATTTTAACCTCAATAACGAATCTGGGAGTCACCCAGGAAAGCAGATAGATTATGACCAACTAAAGCTAACCGTATAGTCGAATGCATCAGTAAGTACTCATGATTTATCACTAAAGTTTGTTGTTACAAAGCAAACAATATTGAATAAATTGGCTCAAAGTTGTATAAGTGGGTTCCAAATGAGTTCAATGTAAATGTAAAGTATAAACAAAAGCGTTTGCTTGATCATGCTTTCTCGTTAGAAATGTGATCACATTTTGAATAGAATCGTCACTTGTTCTGAAAAGTCGATCCAATATGATAATTGTAAATGTTCAGCAAATTTGGTGGGCACGAATAATGAATCACCAAAACACATTCAAAAGCACACAATTCATCAAAAAAGCTAATAATGAGTGTTTGGTTGTCTACCGCAGGTATGATTTCATTGATCATCTGTGCTGCCAGTGGGCATACTTCTACGTAGTATCCCTGAGAAACTAGAGATCTCGGTCTCTAGGCTAAAGTGCCCAAAAGCTAGCCGATATCTGAGCCGACAGAATATCGTAGCAACTACGAACTTGCGATCCGTATGAGCTAGGCTTCGTTTTCCGTCCTGAGTGTCATAACTGTAGTGGAGTAGTGACCCTACAGCCGAGTGGTCGATTGCATCGCAGTGATCCAAGGTCTCCGACTTTGGTGAGGGGTGTTGTGAAGCCGGTTCGCCGGTGGAACTAAGGCATGGATCCCAACATTGGGGGAGTGCCCGTTGAAGCCATAAGCGTCTCAGCCCTCCTAAAAAGCCCCAGGCTTAATATCTGTAAAGGATGTGAGGTTCACCGCAGGTATGATTAAACAACTTTTTGATATGAAAAAAATCAATTCAAAAGAAGCCGTAAAAATTGTCTTCCAGGAATTCATAGATTCTCATCCACCAAATTTTATTTCGAATTGCTTCAACAAGCTGCCGCTCAAATTGAAAAAGTGTGTCAATAATATTGGAACATACTTTAATGAATGACAAATATTTGTATTAGTAAATTATCCATAAACTTTGACTTTAGTTTCATACTTGACAACCTAATAACATATACCTTGCAAAACTTTTCTAAAGAAATGTGACTGTCATAACTATAGATGGAAAATGTTGCGAATGAGTCTTCCATTATTTTATAAACACTCGTAGCATTATTAAATAAAATTTCAGAAGTATCATGAAGGTTGTTATTATCAAATTTAAGAATTACTTCGATAGTTTTAGTTTTCAGCTCTGATTTCATTAATGGTGATTTTTCATAAAAAACCTAATCGTTCAATGTATCCAACAATAATTATTCCTAAGCGGACAAAAAAGTGATCTGACAAGAAATTTTATTAAACGTTAGATATGAAAATCAGGAAAGTTTTGTACAACCCACTCGCAAGCTAGTATTGTAGTGAGGGATAGATTCATTTTGCTGAAACCAGGCTGAGACTGAATGTGTCAGCTGAGGGAGAAATGGATCACTACATAATAGATAAAAATCGTTGCAAAGCTACTGGTATATATACACAATGATCATTTTGGAACCACATAAAATGGTAAATATACTTTTTTTAAAAAAAACCACGTTCATATTTAAATATTTATTGAATATTTCTTATTCTTGTCATCTCAGATAATCTAATTTTTGCAAGAAGTCCAATGAGTGAGCTTACTATGCTTAGAACAGTGCATGTCTGACCTCTTGAAGGAGTGATGATCCCAAATCAACAACTACATATTATACTTACATCTTATGTTCAGTAGAAACCCGAATTAAAATTATTTACAACATTATTCTTTCAATATTTAGATTGCTACTATTTGTTTGGAATTGATTCTATTTTGGCTGTGTAAGAAGTGGTTGCAACATCAATATCAGAATTCATTTTTTTTAACACAAAAATTTATTAATATATCAACAATACACATATTTAAACAAATTTTTCTGTTAATTTAATTATCTCGCCACAAATTAATCTATTAAATTCTTTTCGATTCAATTTTTTTAAATCTTGAAAATTTCTTAAAATAATTTTCACATTAAAACTAAAAATTTATTTTAACATTTATTTAAAATTGTTTCATACTTCTATTAAAATATATAAATTGTTATGACTGTAAAAATATTTTTATTAATAAATAAATATTTAATATTTAATGGTTTTCTTATCATTTTTAATTTTAATTTTTTAATTTTTCTTATAATTTTTAATTTTAATGCATGGTTCTTTAACTTGGTAAAAAATTTTAAGAAAGTCCTAACGTTGGCAATGTATAATAACAATCCTGTATAATAACAATTTCTGCAAGGATGATTGTTGACCTTGCTTTTATATCTCAGTCATATCATAGCCATACGATCTAAGAATACTTAAGAGGTTGGTCTCAAAAGTTTTGGATGGATTGAATAAAAATATATATTTAAGTTATTATTTTATTGTTCTATTGGGTTGAGGAATAAGTTCACGCCGTTTTTTGAAAAATTAAAATTTTATTTTTTAACAAAAAAGTTACTACAAATTAATCACAAATATAATCTCCGCCATTGTTCACGATTTCTTCCCAACGTTCAACGAGTTTTTCAATGCCTCTTTGGTAGAAATCGCCCGGTCTTGACTCGAAGAATTCAGCCAACCAAACTTGCAGTTCTTCATCATTGTTGAACGAAACACCACGTAAAGCGTTAGAAAGTGAACGGAAAAGATGAAAATCAGATGGAGCCAAGTCAGGTGAATACGGAGGGTGCGGTAACACTTCCCAACCAAGCGTTTGAATGGCTTCTTTTGTTATTTTGGCAATATGAGGACGTGCATTGTCGTGTTGCAAAATAACGCCATGTTGTCGATCCGGATGTTTTTGTCTTATAGCGGCGTTGAGTCTATGCAGCTGTTGAACATAAAGTTCTGCGTTCACTGTTTGGTTTCGATGAAGCAATTCATAATGAATAATCCCTTNCCAACCCCACCAAACGCATAGCATTGTCTTTCGTGGATGAAGATCCTGTTTTCTTCGTGGTGTCGATTGTTCTTCTCGGCTACGCCATTCTTTGCGTTGTTTCATGTTGACGTACAGGCACCATTTTCCATCACCCGTTACAATTCGATAAAGAAATTGTTGCTTATGACCGTGAGTAGAGCGATGACGGGTAAGCAAACTCACCGAAATTGTGGATCGCTGGTTTTTGTTGTTTTCGGTCAAAAGATGTGGGACCCAAGCTCCCAATTTTTGAACTTTTCTCATTAATTTCAGGTGGTTCACGACATTTTTTTGATCACAATCCATTTGTTCCGCCAATTCTCGAGTGGTTTGACGCGCGTCTTCATGCAAAAGTTTGTTCAAACGCTCTTCATCGAATTCATTTGGTCATCCTGAACGAGGTGCATCCTTGAGGTCAAAATTGCCAATTTTAAATTTTGCGAACCAATCACGAGCGGTTCTATCAGCTATAGCACCTTCTCCGTATACAGCACAAAGCTCTCGGTCAGCGTCTGTGGCTTTAGCGCCTCGATTATACGCAAACAATAGATGGTGTCAGAAATGCTCATTTTTATCGACTTGACACACCATTTCAATGGTCTAAAAATCGACAAAAATTAATCTGAATAAAAAAACAAAATACACCATTTTTTAGAGCAAAACAATAGCTTTCAAATAACATATAATATTACATCAAAAAAATTGATTTAAATATTAAATTGATTAAAAATTCAAAAAACGGCGAGAACTTATTCCTCAACCTAATATTTTAAAATATCACAAAAAAATATAATTATGCCATAAAATCAATTTTTGTGGCGAGTCTTGCAGCCAGATGTAGCGTTCCCCTTCAATTTACCTTTTAACCTAATATAATTTATATATTTAGTTCTGAGTTTCTCGCCAATGTGTATAGATTTTTTTGTGGCGGAAAACCTTATCATGTTTTTATAATTGAATTAATAATGATGATAATAAAATTAATATTAATACTACCGAACCAAAATCAAACTCATAAGCAATCAAAAAGCCAAACAGAAACCTTTTGAAATTGTAAGCGCTGGTGACCACTGGCTCCGCAATATATCGAGACAAATGCTACCGCTGCTGTTTACATTTGGGTGGTATATCTTCGTGCTGAATGTTATCTAAAACCGAACATGAACATAAACAATTTTCTCCGGTTAAACTTGAACTTTATCTCCAACTTAGAAGTAATTTATTCTATTACCAAATATAGAATTATATTTCCCGTAGAGCATCAAAACAACCATAACAAAATAGTTCGGATCAATATACACCAAAGCCCCGCTATGCGTCTATTCTTTATGTATCGATTGATTTTTTTATTTTTTGCCATATAAAATTTAACATTAAATAAATAAATTATTATTAGATGGGATTAAATATATTGCAGGATCTTGGAATGAAGTGTCCAACAAAAGCATGAACGGTTGTTGGCGTAAATTATGACCGGAATGTGTACATAGCCCATTGGAAAATGACACGAATAATGATAGGATAACTGCAATTAAAGAGATAGTTGACTTAACATCCGCATTGCAAGTTGAAGGAATGGAGGTCGAAGATATAGAAGAACTATTGGATTCGCACAATGAAGAGATAACAACTTCTCAATTAATGGAAATTGAATTTCAGACAGCACACAGTAGTGATTTTGAGGAAAGAATCGAAGATATTGCCGTAGAACAAACGTTAACGACGAAATGTTTAGCTCAAGCTTTTCAATTAATTGATCAAGCTCTGCAGATATTTAATCAAGATGACCCTAATCACGAAAGACGTTCGAGGGTAAACAGATCAGTTTTGGGTAGCATAAATTGTTATAAAGAAATTTATGCGGAAAAAAAGACAAAGCAGTACAAACCACTTTGGAAAATTTTTTTAAAAAGTCAATTTTGATATGGAAAGAAGTTTTGATAATTATATTTATAATGTATACTTACTTTTTACTGATTTTATATTATTAATTAGTTTTAATGGATTAAGAGCCCAATTTGCGTACTATTTCTTAATAAACATTTGTTTTATTTTGATTTTTATTTAGATAGATATATTGTAATAATCTTTCTGATCAATATTACCACATATTCGTTATGCGTCGAAACTCATTTAGCGTCTCAACTTTCGGAACCGAATAAAGACGCAAAGCAGGTGTATAAAACATGTAAAACAAATTATAATACATTCCTTGTCAATATTTTAATGAATCGAAATTCCCATACGATTGCTTAATTTGAATTATCAATGTAACTTCGTTTTACAAATGTTTCTACTTCAAACATTCTACAAGTTTACATATCCTCGATTGAAGTATTGTTTCAACTCTTTCAATGATCTTTCAATTTATTGAAACTTAAGGAAACAATTTTGAGCAATTATTAAAATGTTATAATTATAAACGTTATTTGAGTTATTTGATAAGGAAGTCAATGAACTTCATATTAGACTTACGAAAATTGATTTCATAAACATCATGTAAATAGAATTTTAAAAGATACTGAATGATTTGAAAATTACTGTTGAATCGATTTATTTAAAATCAAATAATAAGTCTAATAGAATTTAAGAAAATCAAATTGAAAATCAAATGCATATAGTAGTATTGTAGCTTCTATGTATATTTTTGACACCAAATATATGATAATAAAGGTGAAAAGAAAGAAATTTTTTATAATTAAAGGTAAATAAGTGTGAAAGAGAGGTAATTTTTAGATTTTTTATTAGCTTACTTTATATATATATATATATGGAATTTAGAAACCTATATTTAAATGACTTTTACTCAATCAATTTTCACCAAACTTTGCACACTTACTCCTTTTCGATGACAACAAATAATAATGTGAAACTTTGATCAAAAAAACTTTTTTAAGGTTTCAAAAGTGAAACAAAACGGTTCCATTGGAGTTCCTGAACAATATTAGCATAAAAAGATCTACTTATAAATTATGAGTAGTTTTTACTACGTAAAAAAATAAATTGAAAAATAAATAAAGTCCCTTAAACCGATTTAAACCGTTATTAAAAATCCAGATTTGTTTAAAAATATCATTAAAATCGATTTTTTTGATTTCAATCAAATTTTTCGGCAACTAAAAAATCATCCCACTTGAACGAGGAATTCCTAGTAAATACTTTAAACACTAACTAACAAGACTAACCTAAATCATAACCCTAACACTAGCCTAAACCCAAACCCTAACCCTAACCATGATCCTAAACCTAACCCTGATTTTAAAGAGGTATTTGTCCGTGGGGTATATGACTGGGGCTTTCTGAGAAGAGGGTTTTTCACCTGTTTCTCTTTAAAGTATGTTTTTGAGACAAATTATGTAATAGTTTTGAACTATTTAAATAGTAATAATTGACTTGTTTTTAATTACACTGAAGATGTCGTAATGGCGAAACGTTTATGTCTTTGGAACAAATTGTAAAATACAAAAAGTGGCCTTTGTTTACATAATGAATAAAAATTCCATTATTCATTAATGATATATATATATATATATATATATATATATATATAAAATACGGGAACTTTTAGCCCACCTTATATATTATTATTGTCATGATCATTAATATTAGTTTTATTACTTTCCAAATCATTAATTTTGGTTTTTAAATCGTCATGGATTTCATTTAACAATGAAATGTTTTAAGACTGAAAATATTAAATAATAAATAAATTCCTCATCAGTGGGACGCGATAAAATTCAAGTATAGTGGTTGTCAATATAATAATCAAACTTTCGGTGGTTTGAATGGATAGTCCGTCGGAAAATGAATCTCGAGGAAGAACACACCATTCTCGTAAGGACTGTCTGACTGTATTAAATGTCAATAAAACATAATATTAGCGGAAATTCTTCCGTGTTGCCTTAGTTTAACCGTGAAAGTAATTTTACAAATTGCTTTTTTTCACAATTATGATTTTCTTTATTCATTATTTTTGATTTAAGAAAATAAAGATTATGTACAACATGTTGAATTAAACTAAAATTAGAAAAAAAAACAATTATAAATTTAATTGTAATTAAAAGCAATTTTTGCATGTTAACTTGGTAAAAAACGGAAATCATAAATATTTAAATTAATTTTAGATCATTTTCATTTTGCTGATCTAAATTTAAATAAAATAACTTAAAATACATTTGCAAAAGAGAAAAAGCAGTGCGGGACAACTCCTTAAACTCTTAAATTAAGTTATATAATTTTATATACAAAAAAATTCCGAAGCCTGCCGAATAAACAAATGGACAACTCGCCGAAAAAAAATAAAACATAAAACCAATTAAAAAATATATAAAACTTTATTCAAAATTCCATACAAACAGTTTTTAAGTGCTTTAAAATATTCTAAATTACTGAATAATTCATTATTTAAAATTAAACATCGAATCTTTTTATTTCTTTCAACATTACAACTTTCTAAAGACAACTCCCCTCCAATAATTCTACATATTTTTATTATATCTATTTTTTCTTTATCCTTTAATTATTAAAGGAATGATTCCAACCATTCCATTCCAACCGACAATACAAAATAAGAACACAAATATATGGATCCCTCTTTAAACCGCCAAAGTGAGTGTAAGATGAACTTTTGTAAGATTCTCATTGAGAAGAAAATGTGGAGATAAAGGAAATTAGACTTGGATATTAATGTTGTAAGAGGAGCTACTGATGCCTTGAAAAATAACAATAAATTTTTAATCATATGAATTTAAAATATTGAGAAAATTAGGTAAAGTTAGTGTTTATCAAGATAATTAATTCGTAATGAAATTAAAAAAAATATGATTTCTAAAATTAATTGTAAAAAAATGGATAATGTTGTAAAAGGAGCTACTGATGCCTTGAAAAAATGATCAGGATCGAATCAATCCCATTAACCCATTAACCGCCAAAATAAAATTAAAAAATTTATTAATAAGAAACGTTTAATATGGGAATTTTAATGATTTGTTTGTATTCTTCAGTATTTTCTTCTTTTAATTGTTTCCTAATTCGTGTATCTGTACACAATTTGTCTAATGTTACCCTAATGTTGTGTTCCAGTAGCAATAAGTAAAAAAATTACAACTACCTTCAATTGTTTTCACTGTACCCAATCAGGTACAGCGGCGCCATAAGGGTAAATAGATTTTATTTTTTTTAATAGACTTTGTATTTTTCTTATTATTTTTTTAATAGATTTTTATTATTGTCAGAAATAAGTAAAATTAATGGTAGTTGATAGCTATATGATTCATTGAAACCTAGATAATCCGCCATGTTTTTCTGGAACCAAGTGTGGCGGCTTAATGAGTTGAGACTGTATTTTATAAAGTTCCTTGAATAATTTTTTCTGGAATTGTTTTTTCTGTTTTGTAAATCATTTTCCGTTAATTTTTCTATACCGAAAATAAGAAAAAATAGTTTTAAAAAATGTGACAAAACAAATTTAATTAAAAGACATACATAAAATAAGTCAGAGAAGTTAGTGGTTACATAATCAATATAACTTTTTGCACTCCTGACTTGGTTACTTAAAAAAAATTAAATAAATCTATTTAAAATTTTAAAAATATTTTTCCTGGTATGATTATTATATCTTCTATATTTTCATGTTTTTTTATATTTTTATTGAAAGAATATTATAAAATAGGTTATAGTTCCGTACGGGTCTAAGCCAATATAAAAATATGGCAATATATAAAAGATTATCAGCACACAGGAAAAATATTTTTTAAATTTTTAAAAATTTATTTAAATTTTTTTAAGTCACCAAATCTTCAGGTAAAATATATGTATTGATTGTGCAATCACTGACTTCTCTGGCTTATATTAGGTAGTTTAAAAAATAATATCGTTCTTTGAATGGTCCTGATTTTTGATCATGTTTTGAAATAAATATTTATCATTTATTTATGTTTTATAACTTATGAAAAACTCCATATTTCTATGATACTTTGTTTAAATATTAACTTTAAAATAACGTGTTTATTTAAATAGTTGTCAATATACAATAAGTGCAATTACCAGCAATTTTTTATATGAATCCAAACTTGGCCACAAAGCATCGGAGGCTGCACGTAATATCAACGGTGCATTGGGCGATGGAACCATAAACGAACGTATGTTACAACGTTGGTTCAAAAAATTTCAAGGAGATGAGACCCTCAAAGATGATGATGGCCGTGGACGGAAACCTGCTATTGAAAATGAAAATTTGAAGGCTCTAGTAGAAGCAAATCCACGCACAACAGTTCGAGAGCTTGCGTAGGAACTATATGTCACGATAGGAACAATTTCAAACCATCTGCGTGACATTAGGAAGTCGAAAAAACTGGATAAATGGATTCCATACGATTTAAATGACAATAAAAAAATGCTTCGTTTTGAGGCATCGTCTTCACTTCTTCCGCGGAACAAGAATGATCCGTTTCTGGACCGAATTGTAACGTGTGATGAAAAGTGGATTCTCTATGACAATCGGAGGCGTTCCTCTCAATGGTTGGACCACGATCAAGCTCCGCAACGTTTTCCAAGGCCGAAATTGTACCAAAAAAGGATGATGGTGACTGTTTGGTGGTCTGCAGCCGGTGTTATTTACCATAGATTTCTAAATCCAGGAGAAGCAATTACGGCAGAGAGATACTGCCTGGAAACTGTCAAAATGAACCAGAAACTCCAACAACAAACAGCATTAGTCAATAGGAAGGGGCCTATTCTTCTCACGGACAACGCTCGGCCACACATCGCGCGTCTGACAATGCAACTGTTGAACGAACTTGGCTACGAAACTTTGAGTCATCCACCATACTCACCTGACCTCTCTCCTACTGATTATCACGTTGTCAAACATCTTGACATTTTCCTCCAGGAGAAATACGTCAAAAATCAAGATGATGCTAGAACTGCCTTCAATGATTTCATCGCCTCCAGAAAGCCAGAAATTTATGCAACCGGAATAAATAAACTTATGAAACGTTGGCAAAAGTATATTGATGCTAACGGTTTTTATTTCGATTAATAAAGTTGATTCTACGCTGAGATATTTGTCTTTAAAGATTAAGGTTAAAAAACGACATGATTTTTTAAACAACCTAATATTACGTATATTTTTAATTTAATTTGTTCTGTCTCATTTTTTAAAACTATTTTTTATTTATTCTTATTTTTCTATAGAAAATTTAACTGAAAATTATTTTAAAAAAACAGAAAACAATTCCAAAAAATTATTCAACTTTAAATTTAAAAAATTTAGATACATAAAATGTACAGTGCGTTCAAAAAGTAACTGTGCACCTGCAATTTCAAAACAAGAACGATATCCTGTGTTCTAAAAATCAATAACAAAATATTTTGAATAGTCAATTTTATGTGAATAACAATGACCGTCTCTTAATTTATTAAAAATAACAAGAAAAGAGTCACAACAACTGCTGGAAATGCCCACCAAGTTCGTGAATACAAACGTTAATTCGACGTTTCAAGTTTTCGAACACTCGATGAATTTCCTCTTGGGTGATGGCTTCAATTTGGTGTAGGATGTTATCACGTAGGTCTTGCAAAGTTTGTGGTTTGTTTAGGTAAACCTTTTGCTTTATCGCTCCCATCAGGTAAAAGTCCAAAACACTTAGATCTGGGGATCTTGGCGGCCAAATTCCTTTGGAAATGATTCTCTTCGGGAAGATCTCATTCAAAAAACGAAGCGAAATGTTTGCGGTATGTACTG
>MQRK01232043.1:7455-20957 GCA_001938485.1 Girardia tigrina | reverse complement strand
TTAAATTAAATTAACAGGAAAATTTGTTTTAGAAATGTGAATTGTTATATTAATAAAATTTTGGTGTTTAAAAAAATGAATTCGGATATAGACGTTGCAACCACTTCTCACAGTATGTGAGGAACATTTTAAATTGTATGAATTTGTGAATGTATTGATGTTGTATATTGATTTGAGTATGTTGAATATAGAATGGTGATTCTCCCACCAGATGGAAATTGGTATTTTTTTATATTTAAAATGTTTGACTATTCGAACATAATTAAAATAATAATTTGATAAGTTTATATTTTTTTAAATTAATAATTTAAATTAAGTTTAATATTTTTTAAGAATAAAAAGCATTTATATAATAAACAATATAATAAAAAGCTTGTAAATAAAATTAATAAATTTAAATTAAATTCATTTTTAACAATTTGATAACATCTTTATTTTTGGGTTTTTATTAAATGATTTAAATTATTATTTTTAATTAATATTTTTAGAAATTAAATATTTTAAAAAGATTTAGAAAACTTGTTCGAATAATCATGATTAAAAACAAATCAAAATAAAAAAAATCAAAACAAATCAAATATAAATCCAAAATGTATTTTGTAATAAATTTTCAACCCTATTTGATTTGTTTCGGATCTCGTATAAAAAATTACATGTAAAGGGAAGTAATAAGCCAAATACCGGTGTATAATTTTTGGTTTGAATTTTTATTGCACATGTACATAGATATTTAATAAAAATTTCCCAAAAATTTTATTCAAAGCAAATCATTAAAAATAAAAAAATATATTTAATTTTATTTATTAACTAGTCTTATATGTGCGCTTTGCTAAATGATTGTAAAATGCTTTTTGTAAAAATGTTATTTTTTTAATCTTATTTTACTAATTTATTTAACCAAATTCTACTTTTATTTAACAATGCAAAGAACGTGATAGATGAAAAAATTGAACTTTAATATTATAAGATTTTAGTTAAAATTTTAACAATTACAATACATAATATTATAGATAAAACAATAATATTTATGCAAAGGCAAGGTATATTAAATAAATAATCTGAAAAATTCATTCATTATTACATTGAAAAACCGTATGAAAGCATATTTTAATTTGCTTCTACGTTTGCTTATGGTTAACTTTGTGCAATGCGCGTGCAACGAGTTCACGCTACGTTCCGTTGGCTCGAAGTAAGCAATAATTTTATTTATTCCAACAGCCAAACTCTCTCAGATTATATCTGATTCAAAGTTTCGGTGTTTCAGTGAAAATAATTATAATAATTATAAAAAATTATTAATATTTTTTAAATAATATTTTAAAAATGTAAATTTATTTTAGTCAAGTTCAATAAAGTGAAGCAATGCTTCTCTGGCTTCCATGGATCACATGTATTGGACAGATATCTCGTTATTATTTTTATTATTATCCAAGAACATGGTCGTAATGTGGGTGGAAGTATTATTGCAGAACACATAAATATTTGCTATTCTAACGCAAATATAAACACAAATAATTTTAAAATTCAGTCTTCTTAGTTGTATGATTATTGAGTGAGTCGTCTAAGAATTTCTAAATATCAGATCTTTATATCCTAAAGTTAATGTGCAAACGGGTCTCTCGACACCTATTGAGCGTGTTTAGATGACACAGTAATTCATAGCATAATTACATTGGAGGGATATATACAAATTCATACTTTCTTTATAACGGTTCTACCTTCCAAATTAATTGTCGAAAATATTTTTGAAAATTCTCTACATGGATTCTTTATGTTTTTATAACTAAAATGTCATTTTGTCCAATAATTTGTATAATAATAATAATAATATACATTATTATTAAATAATATTTAATAATAATTATGATATATTAATATTTAAATATTAATATATAATAATTATTATTTTAAATATTAATATTAATTACAAAATTAAAAATTTAAATATTGGTTTAATTTATTTTATTTCAATTTAAAATTTCATTTTCCAAATAATCAACAAAAAATATGTAATATGATAGTTACCTTGGTATCAATTAAAACAAATAAATACCATCAGAATAGAATATGATAATTAAACCAATATTTAATCGTTGTTTGATTAAATAATTAAAAGGTAGAAAAATATTTTTAATAAGAATTTCAATTATTTTAAATAATTTAATTCTTTTTCATTGGAATGAGAAATTGGGAGTAATAACAAAATTGAGATTATATCCAAATGTAATTATGAATATTGGATGAATTTATTGACTTGATCGAATGGGAATTGTGAATAATTAATTATCCGTTGGATCAATAAAAATAATTTATGTTCAAATAAAATAAATAAATCGATCAGTTTAACATTTTACGGGCGCGTTAATTTAAATGTAAATTAAAATGAAATATTTGTTTTTATCAAAAAAAAATTTAATTGGAATCCTTTAAAGATTATTTCTTTGAAAACGAAATGAAAAAATTATTTTCTTTTGTTTTAATTTTTTTTAATAATCAAATTATTTTTTACAATGAAAAAAAAGTATTTTTAAAGTTAGTAACAAATTTTTTTTAGTAGAAAATTTTTTTAATTATTTTTTTTCTAATTTTTGAAAATAATTTTAAACATTAAAAAATTTTATTATTTTTTTTATTTATAATTAAATTAATAGCAAAACAATTGAAATATGAAAACCAATTATTAAATGTTTCGGAATAATTCTTTATTATAATATTATTTTTCTTTATTGTTTCTTATATTGAGAAACATCTCCTCTTTTACCCAAAGATAATTGTTGCGACCAGACCCTTACCTTTTGTTGTTCTTCAACACAAGCAAGCATCACTCATAAATAAATATAAATTCCCACAAACAACACGTAATCACAAAACATGTAGAAAGAAAAAGAAATCATTAACGTGAGTATATAAATAATTAAAATATAAATGTTAGAAAACAGATTAAAAACAAATAAACAAAAAAGAATTTATTAAAATCACTTAATCAATAATCAATGGTCAATCAATAAGTGAACAAATCCAGTTGGTAGTTGATGAACCCGTGGTTTGGAGGACGATTCTGAAGAACGGTTTCGGAGTGCGATTGAATTCAGTTTTGGTGTTCGAAGCCTTTTAAAGGGCGATTTGAAAGTTTTTCATTGACGCCAAATCTCGATTTCCAGTTCGATCAGCCACCCTTCATCAACCTTTAAGGAAAATAATAAGTTAAAGGCAGACGTCAGAAAAACAAATAAAACTTACATAGTCTTCAATTTCAAAAAGAAAATTGATCGACCAGCACAGTGATAGCTATGAAAAACACTACATGAAACAGAAAATCAATAAATCATACAATAATATAATAAACTTGCCGGTAAGTCGACGGCACACCATATGAAGCCGGGGCACAGAAACAATCGATTGCGATCAAGCATACCGGTTATTGATCCGGTTCAACTATCGGCCAGCGTGATATAGGTCGGTGCATATGCACGTCAGATTTGGAATTTAAAAAACCGGTGATCTCGAGTGATATACAGAGACCATCCGGTATATATACTCGCATGGAATTTTAAAAATCAATCGCAAGTATCGCAAGTATCTTAAGCGTAAAAGTAAAGTCAAAATTAATTCCAAATCTAAATGTACGGGTTGTTCAATATTTTTTGTTTAATTTAATTTTATTTTATTTTACTTATGTTGTTATTAAACATAAATAAATGTTTATTTGATTGATTTATTTATTAATATTATTATTTTAATATTATTATTTTATTTTATCTTTACTTTTGCTCACTATGGATAATGCAATTGTTATTAAACATAAAGTATATTTGATTGATTTATTTATCAATTTTATTATGAAGTTGATTTCTTATGACTTTGAGTTCATTTATTTAGTAGTTAATTTATTAGCCTTCTTTAATATACGAATATTACAACTAAACATCAGAAGAAGTATATTTTAAAAATTTGGTGTATGTATTTATTATTAATTTGACTAATTTATTATAGATTTAATTCATTGATTACGAATTTAACTAACCTCTTCATTAATAATATACTTAATCTTATGAATTCAAACCCGTTTTATGTACTGAAGTCTAACCGAATCAACCATCTATATTTCTCAATTTAAATTCAATTTATTAAGTAAAAGTTTGGGAAGGATTCGTTTATTCGAATCCATGTTGCAACCACTTCTCACAATAATGAATAAATATTTTTTCTTGGATTTCTTCTTTTCTCTTCATTAATCCATTAAATCAACAAGCACTGTAATTCATAATCAAGTTCCATATATTTTTGTGATTTTAAAAAAAAGGACTAGGTACTATTTTATTGTAAAAGGGAACTTAGTTGAAAATAACTTATCCTAGTAATCATCTTTTTATAAAATAAGATAAATAAAAAGAAATATGAAACTATTTAATAAAATTATATTTAACAATAACAATTTAACTGTGAGATAAAAAAGGTGTTTAACTAATCACAGGAAAAAGAAATGATGAGTTCTAAGTTGAAATAAAATAAAATATTAATTACTTATACAGGGTTGGCAAAAAAAGCGCCGAATGCTAAAAAAATAATTCTAGACGCTTTTCATTTTTTAACCTTTTTTTTATTAATAAATTAAAAAACTAGGTGTTCGAATGCCTTGCCTCGATGCTTTGATTACATGTTGAAGACGTTTTTCGAACTCTTCAATAACATTTCCAAGCATTTTTTCACTTATGGTATCAATTTCTCTTTCTATGGCCGTTTTTAATTCATCTAAGTTTTGAAGGTTGCCTGTAGATTCTATCCTTCAGATATCCCCATAAGAAAATATTTAAAGGATTAAAGTCAGGAGAATAAGGAGGCTAATCGATGCATTGGCCAGTGTGTTTCTCCGCATCTAAACCGATGATTCAGTGAGCAAAATGCTGATTAATGCAGGTAAATACCTCTTGTGTTTGAAAGGGCCTAGCACCATCTTACATGAACCAGCAGTGGTTCAATTTCTACATTCCGTTTGCAATAGGAATAAAATATCCCTCTAAAACTTTCTTATATTCTTGGGATGTGATGGTTGTGGCGAAGTAGTGAGGCCAATTTATTCCGTATGAGGAAAGTGCACACCATACTGTGACTTTTACGGGATGCAGCAGCTTAGCGATGGCGATTTTCGGTGCCCCAATACCGAAAGTTTTGTTTATTAACATAACTCGAGAGGCAAAAATGCAGCTCGTTGGAAAACCAAATTAAGGCCAAGTCGATTTGCTCTGCTACTTTCATGTTGATGAGTTGATTTATGAATTCAAATCGCTTCTCAATGTTGGTTTCGGGTATAAAATGCTTAATTTGCACTTTATACGGCAATAAATGAAGCTTTGTCTTCATTATTCTTCTTAAAGATGTTCCTGGCATCTCTAATTCCATTGAAGCTTTAATTTGAGATGTTGTTGGACTTTCTTTAAATAAACATCGCAACTCTTCCACCGCTTCGTCGTATTTCAGTGGTGGGCTAGTTTTATTATCGTTGGCCTCATTCAGATTGCCAGTTTTCATAAATTTTGCCATCATCCTACTAACCGTGCTCTCAGAAAGTGTGGTTCTCGAGCGATGTCGTGAATTATAAATTTTGGCCGTTTCTTGTTGTTTTTTGCCACCAAATACCAGATTTCGAGCATATCCAAGCGTTGTTCGAGTGAATATTTGCCCATTTTCTTTGATAAGGAAAGAGAAAGACCTAAAAACACAATAAAAAATAAAAAAATAAAAAGTTTTAATTAAATAAAAAATTGATCGAACAATTTTTTACCGGAAATAACAATTGATATTTAATAAAGGGGTTTTATTTTAATAAAAAATGACAAAAACTCATTCGGCGCGACTTTTGGCAAACCCTGTAATATCGTTTTTCCAAGCAAAAAATTATTCGTTAATAGTACGTTGAATTGTTCGTAAATAGTTCAGAAATTGTTCGCTAAAAGTTCGTGTAAGTCTTTGTTGAATGGAAAAGATTTGGTTAACCACACAAAATTAAATTCAGAAAATAATGCTTAATAAGAATTTTAGTAAGCAATTTTTAATTTAATTTAAAATTTTAAAATATATAATACATTATTTATTTACATTACATTATAAAATTATTACTATTAATTTTAATTTAATATAATAATATATTTATTAATATTTATAGATGGTTACTCTGGAACAACCATCTAGAGGTTGCAGCTTAGAGCAGTGCTCCCAAAATGGTACTGGTCCAGAGTAACTGAGTGATATCGCGATAAGAAGAATGTTTTATTGATTAAAACATTTCAGTCAAAAAGAGATTGAAATGTTTAAATCATTTGATCATTTTATTATATAATTTTTTACGTTATTTATTTTAGTTGTTTATTTATTATAATATAAATTTTTTTCAAATAATCTAATAACCAGTTTCAAACTTTAGTTCGAAATCACAAAATCCGTTAATATGAAAACAAAATAGTATTGAAAATTATTTGATTTTTTTTCTTTCTTTTTATTTTTTACGTTAATCGTCTTTGAAACATATTTGAATTGGTCATTTTCTAGGAATTAAAATGTATTAGGAAATTGTCCGTAATAAAATTAATTTATATCGAAACGTATGTCAATCATAATTTATATAAACTAATGTTTACCTCTCTAACTGCGTTGCAAATATTTCCCTTTCGTTTTTTTATGGTTTATTTATTGCGATAATTAATTTCTGATGTTTTGCTTTTTTGTGTAACATTTATCTAAACAACTTTCAACTTAACCTTAACAGAATTTTCAATTTTATTATTGAAATAATTATACAATAATAATAATAATAATAATCATCATAATAATAATCATAATAATAATAATAATAATATTCTCTTAAAATATAAGAAAAATATAATCCTCAAATCTTACTTTTAATAAAAACTTTTGTTAAATAAATTATTATTTATTGTTTAAAAATTAATTTAATTGAAATAATAAAATCGAATTTTTTTTCACAAACATATTTTACTTAAATCAATATTAGAAAAAATAAGAAATTTAATAGACAGTTTTTCAAATTAATAAATTTTCAAATTACATTATGTATTTATTTATATATCATTTTCTAATATATTTATAATTGAAAAATAAGTGACTCTGGAATGTTTATAGAATAAGGAAATCAGTTTAATAATACAATTGAATAAAATATCCCAACACAATCTTGTAATTGGGCATGAATTCATGAAAGAGAGATGTTGGACAATATTTACATAATTGATAACCTCCTTTATTTACATTTTTTCGCAATAAAACAGTAATTTTATTCTGATTATTATAATCAGTCTATTGATATACATTATTCCCAATATATTTTATCAGCTCTCCATGCAAGCTTAATGGATTGAGAATGTCGAATAATAAATTCCTTGATAGTCTAACCACTTAGATAAATAAATATCAATTATTCTTTTATTAATGAAGAATACATTTATATATTTTCTTCAGTTATTATATTTATTCCTATTCCAAATATTTATTTCATTCTTGGTCGTTAATTACGAAGGTGTAAATTAGGATACGTTTACTGTATTTATTAAGGTTAATTCTACATTTAAATATTGATGCTTTACTTACCCAATTATCCAATATCGGTTACTAAATATATCAATTTATTAAAATTATATTATACAATTATTAATTGAAAATTATTTTATTAATGATATCAATTTATAATTTTTAATACTCAATGATGTGAATGAAACATAATATATAGTTTTAAATGAATATTTAGTTTGAAATGATTTTTTATACTCTTAGATTTTAAATAGCTTTAAACTATTGTACTTGTACCCCTTTGAACTGTACTTCTTTAAAACAATGGATTGTACACTATCTCGATTTTCGATGACCAAACTTGAGACTTCTAGGATACACGTTTTCTACTCATTTCAACTTGTTAAGAGTTTTTAAAAAATTAAGACTTCTTCAGACTATATATGAAGTTTTGTTAATTAAGTCTCGTGATTAATGTTTAAACGGGAATCTCAATAAATTTGTTAAGAGTTCTCGATTAACTGTTTTAAATAGATTATATATTCACCAATTTCAAATTTATATATAAATATATACTTATAATTAGTAAAAAAGTTAAACATCAGTGATTCTAAGATGACACAAAAACCGTCAAATGTATTATCCTAATAAAATATATTTTAAAATGGCATATCTTTTGTTTTTTAATTTATTAAAAGTAACTTTTTACTATTTCGATTAACATTTAATATTTTAAATTTTCGCACCTGCTGCCTTCCGTTGATGTGGTAGCCGTTTCTCAGGCACCCTCTTCGTATTCCATCATTGATTCCCCTTTCCCGTTACAACTATGGTAAGCTTTTAAGAGTGGTATGACTCTAAATGTGATAGTAATAAAAATTCAAATGAGAATTATCTCAATGTTCTTAATACGGCCATACTTGACCACGAGACACCAATCATCAAGGGATCGGAGACATTCGATGTGTCAGAAGCAAAATAAGAAGAATTCCTAATAAGCTTTGACAGATATTCAAAGATTTTGGGATTTAAGGAAGAAAGAAAAGTGATATTAGTTACAGCATTCATGACCCCAGAGGTGATAAATAAATATGAGAAAACACAAGGAGGCAGCTGGGAAACAAAAATGAGAAGTGCATTTTCGAAAGAGAAAAATATCTTGGAGATAATGAAAGAGCTTGTAGAGATTAGAATCGAGGATAAAAATCTGTTAGAAGTATTTAAAAAGATTGATGAACAAGTGGAGAAACTAGTAAAGAAAAAACTTGGAAAAAAGGACTTTCAGATTTAGCGTACGCCAAGGCCATTGAAGATAGAGAAGTAAAAAGAGAAATGACTCTAAAGAATATTCAAGAGAAAATCTACGAATTAGAGCTGAAAGACAATTCATGCAACATATGAATATCTCCAGCCGAGATAATCTTCTGAAGAAAACTAAGACATTGGTGGGAAAACACCACATAAAGAAAAAGTGGAGAAAAAGAAATTAAAAATACTATTGAAGCAAACCGAATATTTCAGGTTGGAGATAAAGTCTTGATGAAGAAAGATAACCCAACAAAAGATGATTACCGTTATATTGGACCAGCTAAAATTATAAAGCAAAGACACGAAAGAATTTATGAGATACAACTAGAGGACAGTAGGATTTTGATCAGAAATTTAGAATGGTTAAAGTCTTTTAATTCGAGGGGGATGTGAGGAATATTTTAAATAGTTTGAATGTGTGAATGTATTGATGCTATGTATTAATTTGAGTATGTTGAACTTAGAATTGTAATTCTCCCATTAACAATTTAAATTAAGTTTAATATTTTTTAATAAAAGAAAAGCATTTAATTGAATTTAAATAAATTTAAGAAGATTTAAATTAAAGTCATTTTTAATAATTTGATAACATTTTTATAATTTTGTGTTTTAATTTAGAAATTATTTAAATTATTATTTTTAATTACTATTTTTAAAAATTAAACATTTTACAAAGATTTAGAAAAATTGTTCAAATAATCATGATTAAAAATATAAATAAGAAAACCAATTAAAGCGATGTCAAACTGAAAAGTCTTCTGAGAGTTGTAATGACTCTAAATGATGTAGTAATAAACATTCAAATGAAAATTATCTCAATGTTCTTAATAGTTAGGACTATCATCATATTTATCTTGAATTATTTTAATAATGAACAAAAATATAACTATTTCTACTGGACTGACTGCATTCAGCAATTTTAGAACGAAAATAGCCACTTAACTATCCAATTAATACAAGGCTTTGTCCTTCTGACATTTAGATTTATAAATTATTGGAATAAGAGTTAGCATTACGAGTCTTTTATGAAAGGTTGAGCAGATATTACATTTTAATCTTTTGCGTTTAGCAAAAAAAATCATTTTAAATCAGTAGTTATTATTAACAACATCAATATGAGGTTTACAACATTTATTAATACCACAAGCGCATTCACTATTTGACATCTCTCTTGATCAATATATTTCTGACTTTAAACTAATTAAATTCAATAAATGAAAATCTGTTTATAAAAATTATTAATTATAAAGAATCTAATTGGTTGAAATTAAATCTAAACATTTTTTTTAAAAAATAAAACATATTAAATTAATATATTAAAATTTTTAATTACATTAAACATAAATAATACATGTAATAATTATTTAAAAATCTTTTTACTTTAAAATTAAATTAAATTATTTTTAATTAGTATGAATCAAAGAAAATATCAATCATCCATCTGTGTAGGAGAGGCACAATCCGAATCAATATACAACATGCACAATATCAACACACAATTCAAAACATTCCTCACAGTTATTAAGAATCATTTTCACGACTCGTCTAATGATAAATTGTTAGTAACTTTAATCAAAAATTATTTAAATGTCTAAATTTTTACAAAATAAAGGATTGTTATCGGGTATTTAAGTACAATAGTTTCATACGAATAAATTTGTTGCCGAAAGCTAGGGGATTTTAGAAGACGTTTAGGGTGAGCAAGCTTTAACTGAGAAAACGTGTAGAAAGTGGTTAACGTGATTCAAGTAGAGTTATTTGGACTTGGAAGACAAGGGGCGATATAGACTGTCAAATAAATTTGAAGATAAAGAATTTGAACCATCTCATCCGTTTTCACGACAAAAAACAAAAGTAAATAAATTAAACTATTTTCTATGGAAATATATTTTCAATCTATTCTGAGCGTAAAAACAATGAATTTGAATATCAATTTGTTTTAAAAAAATATATAATATAATAAAATATAAGGAAGAAATGACATTTTTTAACGTAAAAAGGTAGGAATGATCCAAAAGGAAAGAAATGAGATCGCATAATAATTCAATCCGAAGGACTTTTAAAAGCTTACTTTAACCTACGACTTTCTGCTTCAACGATACAAAAAATAGGTTTTGTGTTGGATTGTAACGATATATTATCATAATCTCAAACGTATGAAATCCTTATTTAGGCCAATACAGCTATAATCATCATTACTAAAACGTAAAATTCATAGATCGAAGCTCCGTCTTTGCATTTGAAGGAATCAATATGGTGTGGTTTATTATGAATGGATGAATCCAAAGGACATCCCTTTTTATGGAGCAACAGGCCCGACAATTCTAGACGGCACATCTCCAAACCAGTGAAAACGTACCTGTTAACAATCACATTGGAAATCCTAATCCACCGCTCTACTTTGCACAAATTTCTCCTTTGGATTATTTCCTGTTTAGGTCGATGGCTCATGGTTTGTCGGTGGAAAACTTTATCACAATTGGTTTGATTCATGTTTTGCCTCTAAGGAAGAAGTGTTTTTTCAAAAAGTTATCCATCTCGGACCCAGAAATAGGAAAAAGAAGTTGCAAGAGATGAATAATATTTTTAGTAAAGTAGTTTTATATTTAAAATAAGGATAAATAAATTGTTCTTTGTCTCTCAAAAAATGCTACTAATTAATTCAATCACCTAATATATTCGCCTTTCTACACATGTATATTTTTGATTTAATAGAAAATAGTCACTGCAGTGACTAGTTAAAATAAAATTCTTTATTTTACTAAGCAGTGATCCCATTTTCTAGAAATAGTTAAAACTATTTAGCCCCCCATGAATATGGTCATTTTAAATTAACTGTTGTTTCGATCACAAGTTCATTTTCTACAATTTTAGTTAACTTATTATTTGTTTTTAAATAAATGGATTCAACAGATAATGATTAGGGCCCAAGATTTACCGCGGCAAGAAAGAATAAATTCTGCGACAAATGTTTCAATAAATAAAAACCTTTTCTTTTTAAAAAAACTAATATTTTTTATATAAAAAAGAACATTTTCTACATCATAATAACTAGGACAGTCTCTATTTAAAAACATTAAAATTATAATAAAAATATGAATATTTTATTAAACCGACACATAATTTAATCAAATATATTAGTTCTTCAAATAAAACGTTAAAAAATTAAAATATATTGAAATTAAAAATTAGATACAAAATTTAATATTTTAATCTACAATGTATCATTCTTATTAATAATATCTGTAAAAAAGAATATATGATTAATTTAATTATATTAAGAAGAAAATTATTTTTTCTCATTCAAATATTACGCCTGATTATATTATTATGTTCAACGGTTTACTGACGTTTATTTAATTATAACAAAAAGTCCTTAAATTAGAACTCCTTTTTATTTTAATTTACTTTAATTTTATGAAATTTTGCTGAAAGCAAAATTTTTCATTTGTTCATTATATATTATATTATATTATATTTTTTAAATGGTTATTCAAATTCATTGTGTTTGGGGCTCAGAATAGATTGAGAATATATTTCCACAGAAAAATAACTTAATTTATTTACATTTGTTTTTTTTCGTCGTGAGAACGGAAATAATCATTTTTTTCGGGAAAAGTGAATAAATTTTTTTTCGTGTAATACCTCATTTACTCACTCTTTTTTTTCTATTATAGCTTTTAATATCAATTGTCAAAAATAAAACAATATAAAAAATAAATTTTTCATTAGCAAGCCGGACTTTTACTTTTGTGAAAAGTAAATATTCTTTATTTTTATTTTTTATAGATATTTAATTTTTTGTTTTGCATAGCTTTTAGCTACAATGAAAGATTCACCAAGGATAGCTCTATACTCAAACAGGCTGTGAATCACAGAGATAAGAGCTATGTTGAAGTTTTCTTGCAATTTGGCTAACATTCCAATTGTCTGGTTGGCTCTATTGCCTGCTTAAGGTTCTTACAGGTCGGCTCTATAATCATAAGGACGAATCTCGTACCAAGAAGAAATCAACTTCGTTAAATAACGTGTTTTTGTAGAAATGATTCTTACTTTCATCACTCTTTTTTATCCATTTGAAATACTTCTCTTTCAACTTAACTCTTGCTTTGTGATTTTTTGTCTTCTTTACGATTCACCGATTAACCAGTTCAATCTCCGGAGAAGTTTTATCGTTCTTTTAAATGAAAAATTTGGTTGAGTGTGCTTCTGGTAAGAAGGTGTTTCTTTGGGTGGACCTTGAAGTGCAACTGAGTCTTTTAGAATTTGTCTCTCAAATTTCTTCCTCTTAATAAACTTCAACGAGGGGCTCTTCCTTATTTAATCTGTATTTCAAGTGAGGGATATGCCCAGTTTTGAGCATTCAAAATCAGATAAAATATGAAGTAAGTAAAAAATATAAAATCCTGAGAGACATTTTAAACAAACCTAAATTTTTAAAAAATATTTGGAAAACTCAAAAAACATCCTTTAAATTCTGATCCAAATCGAAAATAAATGCAAATTAATCTATCCAAAAAAGTAAATTCTGACAGTATTATAAAAATGACTACACATATATAAATTTTAATAACCTTTTTTAACAAATTAAACATAAAATAATAAAAAAAATAAAGAAATTATTTTGTTATAACTCGTTAAAAGAAATAGATGAAACAATTCTGAAAAAAAAA
>MQRK01232042.1:67261-82217 GCA_001938485.1 Girardia tigrina | reverse complement strand
AGAAATCCGCCCCACGTTTTTGGTTAGGTATAAAATTTCGCACATGTCTAGAAAAAAATTATTTTCCTCTTTTTAATGCATTGGTAATGCTTGAAAAACGTGGTTGTTTTTATAAAAAATTTTTTTATTAATTATATTTTTGTATTCTGATTACTCGGACAATATTTATTAAATTTTAAATGTAATATTATTAAATTAAAAAAATACTTTCAAAATAATTATATTGATGTAAATGCATCTTAATTTCAAATTAATGATAAATTTTTAATGTATTAACTATTTTTATAACCCACTTGAATCAAGGTATATCTTATCGATTCCTTATTCAGAGGGCTTTAAACATTTAAAATCATCAATTTTGAAATGTTTGATCCCAAATACCATGAATCTAAAAATTATTTCCCAATCATATAAAATTCGTGATATGTTCAGTAATAAATCTCCCACGGTAATAAATCTCTCGGTTTATGCTCCGATCTTGTTTATAAATATACATGTAATGGGTGTAACGCCACATACATTGGAGAGACATCTCGTCATCTCTGCAAACGGATCAAAGAGCATAGTCGGTTGGATAATGGAAGCAATATTGCCGAACATAATTTAAAATGTAAAAAGAAAATCGGAGAAAATGATTTTAAATTTCTGTGTAATCGATTTAAAAATTACTGGTAGAGAGTAACGTGTGAGGCCTTATTAATAAGATCCATGGATCCAAAAATTAATATTCAAGCTTCACACTCAACTTCTCTGTTAAACATTTTCAAATAGAGCCTTTATTACATGATTGATTNNNNAATCACCTTTCTCATATATAAGCTGCAAAAAGCCAGTGTTAATTTAGTCTGAAGATGGCGGGTAATCCGCCGAAATTAATTACGAAAATAAATTGTGAAAAATGGCGTTCACTTTTTAAAGGAAATTATACTGTAAATATTGTTAGAAAACCAACTTAAAAACATTCTAGAACGATGCAAACTTAGGATAATTTAGTTAATGATTGTCTTAAGGACATTCATAATTGCGGTATTAATAAAAATGTCGGAAAACAAATTAATGTTCTTTATACTCTTTCAAAATATAAAAATAATTATAAAACAATTTAAAATAATAAAATTGACTGATTTGCAGTAGATATACCAAATATTTGTGATTTTTATACAGCCATAATATTTACTAATAGAAAAATCTTTATCAAATAGTTTAGTAAATAAACTTATTTCAAAAAATCAAAGTCCATCTGATAATAGATATCGAGTTTGATTCGGTTTTGAGGAATTAATCTCTTGGACATGTATTGCAAATCGAATTCTCTTTCAACCTTTTAAATTTAGTTCATATTCAGTTTGTAATTTGTTTTATATATTCCTAAATCACTTTCTAATAGAAATATGGTTTTTTAGAGAGAATATTACATTTATATTAGCGGTAATATTCAATTTTTGGAGAAATAAAATTTAATATCTACGAATTTTTTATTTTGATTACAATATCATCAGTAGCAGCAGTATTGTTATGGAAAATCTCTATCTGATTATGCCACAATAATCAATTCATCATTTTCAGTCGCGATCGACCTATGTGGGGCTACGAGGATGTAACAATTAGTCGCTATATCAACGATGGGATATCTGCGATCAATCAATTATCAACCAACCCCACCACGAGCAGCAACAGAATGTCATCTGATATTAATAGTAAATCATCTGACTGCGAGGAAGATGAATTGATACTAATATCGAGTGTGTCCGTACTCAATACGATTATCAAATTAATTTGCAACCTCATTGATACCGACGGAACACTGGTTATCAAGTGGGCCCAGTTGGCTCTCAACACAGGTGTCAACTGTACCCACAGACACTATGCCAGCCGATCTCTCCAGGTTTTTCTTTTTTTCTGTTTCTGTATGCATTAAGGTTGCAATCAAAATATCGTTGATATTATCAATGTAAACATGGCTTTCGATTATTATATAAACGTTATTGTAACTTTATTTTAATTCTAAAAGAAATCATTTTTTATTTTTTTGCTAGTGGCTTAGATATATGGTTGGGAAGGTTTCAATTGTCACCTGTAAGATGCTCACTTAATGTCACAGTTTACAAAAATTGAAATGCAACGATAATTGTGGTCAAAAATCTCTCTTGAAGATATTGATCAAGAACTTAATTCTAATTTACTTTTATGTCGTAACGTTTTTACTTGTATTGTTTCAATTATAGCAATAAAAGAAATACTAAAATTTTAAAATAATAACTTTTAATATTTTATTATGGGAAAATTTTAGCAAAACAAATAAAAAACTTGCCTTGAAGGAGATGAGATACATATAGGCTGTTGTTTTTATCGCGTTTCGGGTCAGCTCCTTTTTAGTAAATTAATTTTTTATTATACTATTTCTCATATATTTTGCTAACACATCCAAATAAAACATCGTCTCGAAAGATACTTTATTAATAAATTATTTTTTTAGTTAATTAAATCAGAAAACTTTCACAAGCTGATTTGTCATTTCAATGTCTTTTTAATATTATTAAAAAAACAATTTCAAGTCTTGGGTAAAGTTGGCTTAACAATTTTAAAATAATCACACAATGCTTATATCAGAGATGAATTAGCTTAGATGAATCATACCAAACGGTTCAAGGAATTTAAAGTTAGCTCCCGTTTCAAGACTTTCAACGCATTCTTTGCAAAGGACAAGTGTTCTCGTATATATATAATATATAATGTATATAATATACAGGTTTTTGAATTTAAAAAGTTTTGTGCCCACAAACATAAATATACAGATATAAAAACTTGAAAAAACACCACAAATAAAATTTATAAACATTATTGATCAATTATTAATTAAACAGAATATTCTTTCACAGTTTTAAAATAAGCAAAAATCAACTTTCAAATATAAATAGCAATGAAAATAACTTCATAAAATCTGAGCTTGGCAGCGACTGGGTTAAATATCTCAAGTGTAAGTTAAATTTCACTGTAGACGAATTGACATAGAATGACTACATCGAAATATCTCTGTCCAGAGTTGCAGAATGCTAATCTTATGAATCTATCATCCTTTCAGTCATCAAAAAGTTTTATGAGTGTAACATAATATTTTTAAAATTTTTGTTTTTAGCAATTCATGTTCTTAAATGTAATTAGTACAAATATTTTAATTTAAACGCTAAAAGATGTTGAAGTAAAGTGGTACATACTTTCTCATTCTTCATCAATGTTAAGAATTTTAAATTTTACAGTAAATATATCAAAAATTTAAACTTTTAATTTGAATGAACTAGAGATGAAAATCTAAATTCGTTACTTCGTTTAGTTTGTGAAGGAAAAGTTATCAAATAGTGCAAAGGTTCTGAGGAAAATGATATCTGATTAAGTCTTTTTGTCTTTTTCGGGATACAGAAGCACCGAGTGAGGCAGAAAAGTGTCGATCGACAACGTGCAAGATACTATTAAGAGTTGTTGATGAAAAGAGAATGGAATTTAATATTTTAAAGCTATTGTACAATCATAGATTTCCTTATTAAAAGTTAACTTTAAAATATTTAATTTAAATGAAGACAAAAATAAAACAGTTTATTTACACTAATTAACCTGAGTTTAACCAAAATTTTGACCTGTTTTCCATTTCAATCTTTTCTAAACGGGATTAAGTTTGTGCAAGATGAATACAAATGTATAATAATCCAGAAAATAATAATTCTAAATTAATGTTTCTATACGGTTTAATTTTTAAATATTAAAATCGAATTGAAAAAAATATATTATTATAGAATGTAGATGTTTGTACTTTGTCTCATACACCCCATACATTCTATGGTAACCCTCCTCTGATTGATAAATATTTTATGATATAAAGTTCTTTCTTAATCATTCCATAATAAGATGATTTGGGAAGCTGAATTTCTGAAATGAAGTTTAGATCAACTATACGTGTAATTCGAATTTCGAGTGAAAGTAATGGGAAATACGATGGCAGCAGTTGTTGTTGTTAAGTCGTTTTGGAAAATTTTATGATCATTTCCCAATGAAGCGTTATGATGAGCTGCATTCGGCATGTTGATGATTTTTTTGTTGTTAAGCTAGTTTTTATAAGTATTACAAAGAAAATACGAGTTTAACAATTTTCTATTGGTAATCTGAATGAATAATATTCAGTTTATCAAATGTTTTGAGTAAATGCGTATTGTATTTCATATTAATTTTTAATAAAAATGAAAAAACTTTAGTAGACTTTTTTGTACCGGGGTACCCGGGTTATTGTTTAATATTGACTAAATGGGGAATTTAGCAGTAATTAATTGAGAATACTTTTATCGTAACCTCGTTATCCCAATCTTTTCTGACTTATTGGTCATATTCATATCCTAATAGTTGTTTCTTTTCAGATAGTCTTCTTTAATGTTTCCGAATGTGATTTTTGACCTAGCATTAATCAAAACGAAATTAAGATAAGATTATTCGATTATTCAAATCAAAATGTTTAATTCAATAATTTATTGGAATATGTAATGCTCTGCGAATTACATAAGCTTTGGGTAAAAATCAAAATGCCCTTATTTAGTTTATATAAATATTTTTTGTCAATATTGTACTTCCGTTATTTTAATATGTTTTTTTAGATTTTCAGAGCTCTTGGTACAACTTATGACGGTACCAAATTATCTGCATTGTTTTCCAGATTATTAGACACAATTGGAGACCTCAATGAAGATGTTCAAGTAATTAGTTGGTTTGAAAACCAGATTGGAATAAACGAATTTTTAGTGTTACGTAGTAGAGCTTTTCTTAACGTTGGAATGTGGGATTAAAAACCTGAATCCTCAAGAAATGTTTGTCAATAGTTTACTGGATAACAATTCAGATGCTGAAGAAGACGATCTTTATCGTTCGACACCAAATTTAAAAAATTCATTTTCATCCCCGAAAATTGATTACCATAAAGATTTATCCCGACAGCGTGGAACGACTGTAGGAAGTGGGTTTAGAATATTGGTAAGAGTTTTAACTCTTTCATTCTAACATTTATCAATTCTATTTTTAATCAAAGGTTTGTTCAAATTTGAATAATAAATTCATAAAATATTCACTTCTATTTTTATCATGATTAAGGAGAATAATTGAAATTTGAACTGTAATTCAAATCTGAGGATCATTTTCAAACAAATACATTGATGAAACACCTAACGTCACAACCTCAATTGAGATAATTACTGCCTACTAATTTGGTTGATATAAAGCTCAGACTATTTGTTAGGGACATGACTTTTTCTTCAAAATTAAGATTTATTCACAATGAAAATGAGTGAGAACTTTTTTATTTTTTTAAGCAGGCCAAACTACCCCCCCCAATGACATACGTGTCTGTTATGATCCTCCTTTTTAATTATCTAAAGCTAAGTCTATCTTGAAGCAACATAGAGTAAATATTATTTATAAAAACTCAAAATAAATATTAAGAAGCTAAAACGTAGAGAAGAACGCTGTAATAAGTAATTTTAATGGCTACCAAAAGAATAATTTAATAAACTGTTAAATCAATGGAAAAAAGCTCATGATTTTTTTTAGAATATGTCGAACCACCATCAAAGGTCGAGTGCTGTTATCGAATCAACAATATCACCTAAACAGCCATCACCCAGGAGGCCAGTAAGTTTTAGAGGAAAGATCAAGGAAAATAAGTAATCTGAAATAATTATTAGACCTGTAATTTTCATTTATTTTTTCAAGATCAACAGTGTCCTCGAATTTGTCATGGGATGAAAGAACTGATTTAGTTTGTGAATTATTCTGGTTGGCAAATATTCTTATGGAGTCCGAACTAGAACACGAATTTTACGCAGGAATTCGGTTTTTGTCTCTTTTAATGAATTGTTTGAATACTTCCCATTTTGAAATGCGTACAAAGTTAGAAAAAATTGTCCAAATGTGTGACTGGAGTTCTATATTTCCTGGAACACTTCATCTCTTAATAAAGGTAAAGGAGACTAATTTATTTTAATATTTTTTAATAAATAATATTAAATTATTATACTTTTGAAATTTTAAACCAGCTTCCTCTATTGCAATTTCATCTTTTTAAATTATTTATAAAACAAATTAAATATTCGCAAAATGAAATTGATTAAATTTTAGAATTTTTTGGCATATTCTGAAACATTTTGACAATATTGTTTCCATTGGGAAAATGAATAAATGTTGATCTTTAAATTAATTAATTTTGATCTTTTAAACAATTCTATTTACGTATTGCACTAATAGTTCATATTGTTTAATGCCAATTTGTACTTTTTCTAAAATTTAATTTAAAATAATTTTTCAGATTTTTGTATGAATTTATAAATAAAATTTGAAATTAAATGTTTTTATTTTCAAAATTATCTGAAATCCAAAAAAAAGTCTTTCTAAATATAGTTCCTGCAAAACTAGTCTGGACAGTTTTATTTTTTCAATTCTTGACACAAACTTTTACCTAAAGTACTTATTGATATTTGTAACCTATTTTTATGAACTTTCAATTTAATAATTTTTATTTAAAATATTTATAGGAAATTTGATTTTTTTTGGTTTTGTGTACAAATGAAATTGGTGAAAAATTTAGGTACAAAATTTAGTGTACATCAATCTTTTACTCTTCAAAATATTCCAAGATGGCATCAATTCATTTGTCCAGTTTCTGTTGTTCAAAGCATCCGAGGAATTTATCATCGTTAAAAATCTTCAACTACCTATTCGTCTCAACATTTTATTATCTCAGCATCGTTCCAGTTCCAGCCTCACATGATCCTTTTGAATTTTATGAAGAAAATTAATCACAGTCTAGTGAATATGGAGTGTGATCTAGTATTGCAATGGAATTAAAAACCAGAATCAGATGGTTTCATTCATCCATTATATTTCTTAACGCGATTATCGGCTCATCAACATGCCGAATGCAGCTCATCGTAACGCTTCATAGGGAAATTATCATAAAATTTTACAATAAACGACTTAAGCCAAAAATCGAAACGAAATATATAACTAAGAAATCAACCGATTTAAAATTTGATAAATAAATTGAAGACGATTAGTTTACCATAATATTGCTCGCCAAAGCAATTTCTATGAACAACGATGTCACCGTAAAATAATTCATAAAGCATTAAACAACGAAAATTGAAAATGAAGTCCTCGGTTCAATATTCTTTTTTCTATCTAAAGGACCACAGTCCAAGATAAAGAGCTATTGTACTTCATAATATCATGTATTTAATTGTATTGAAGGAACCGATTTTGTGATCCATATTGCTACGGATAGTGAAGAACATTTAATTTGCGAAATTCATCATTATTTTATGTTCTTTTCGTTTATTTATTTCGCTTTAGTATTTTTTTATATATTAATATTTTTTAGATTAATTACTTTACTTGATTACTTTTGACTTAAAATAAAAATTTTGGAGGTTATTTATTCTCACAAAAATGCTTTTGGTCAGAGATTTTGAAGATCTGTTTTTTAGTCTTTTACATTTTTTTTAAATGACCATCAGTTATTCAATCATTTCTTTTTGAAAGAATATTGAACAAGATCATTTATTATAACCTAAATAAATAATTTTTAACTTAATTTTGAATTCGATATTTAAGTAATTTTTAAATATAATTCAGGGATGCTTCAGCAATACCTTCTGGTCAGTGTCAGCACAATTGTTATCAAAAATGGTTCTAAACATTCATTGTCCTTTGGTTGATCCCACTCAGAAAATTGGATTTCCTCTCACAGTTATGACTTTACTTGTGACAATATTTGATGAAGAAACGCCGAGCAGTCGACTGGCAGCCAAAAATATTGCCAGTGTAGCGAAGTCTGTTTCACCAGATAGATTGGGAAATCTGATATCGGTCATGCAGCTCTATAGCGGAGGTACTTTCAATAAGGACCACACCCAATGGACGAGATGCGTAGTTAAGTATCTCTATGATGCGTTCAATGAGTTGAGTGCTGAACTTTTGGCTTTTATTAATCGAGTAATGCCAATACATTTGAAGTACGGTTTACTTGGATTTTCTTTTTAAGATGCTTCTCGAATGTCCACCATCCATGTACAACGCAGTACTTCAAGTTCTATATAATTTCATTTACTATCTTAATATGAATGAGTCTGCTGTTATCAGTCAACTAAATAAAATAATAGAAAGTCTCAGTCAATTATTCATAAACGTAATTGTTTATCCTCAAATGACAAAAACTTGAGTTATCAATTGATTTAATTTAGACGATCCAATGGAAAGAAGTTTTCCCTATATTGAGATTGATGGTGTCGAAAAATTCCAGCCTCAGTTTACCGACTAGCAAAGTGATAGAGAGTTCAGTTTTGCTCAGTCTACCTATGGTGCCGTTACCAGAAGCTGAAACTCCGAGATTAGAATTACCAGGCCGGATACTCGAGTATCAATTTGACGTGAAAGGTTACTGTATGAAAAATTTTGATCAAATGAACTCAAAGAATAATGATCAAGGAGAAGATTCTAATTCCACCAATAAGAAATCGTTGTCTCATGTAATTTTTTACTTGGTTTTTATAAAAATAAATGGTATTATAATTGCTAACAATAATATTTTTTTACTTTAACACAATTTATTTTATCAATGAATTATTAAATTCTTTCGTAAATAAAGTGTTATCTCAATAATTGTTTTGTTAAACATACATTTTGATTGATTGTGTTATTAATTCCACTTATATTCATTGAATGTTTAATCACGTTTAATGCATTGCGTTTATTTTTTCCACCTACGTGTATAAACTTATTAAAAATTCAATGATTCAAAAACTTGTGAAGATTATTTGTACTTCAATTTATAAAGTTATCTTTATTAATGTATCTGGAAAGGTGCAACCAAGCGTCATCAGTAAAAATTTCATATCCTAACTGGTATCAACCATGTTTGCTTGGAACCATTAGGAGTATCGAATGTGCTTTGCATGATCACTAGTAATTTACTTCTGGATAATGGATATTATCACTTCCAACTTTTGGACAGCTCCCAACGGAGAATTCATTCTCTAGGTTAAATCGCCTGATGGATTTCTTTTAACTGTGCAACATATGTTGTTGTAGCTTTTGGTACACGCCTTCGTTAGTGGTTATGTAGTACTTCTACACTTACAGTTAATTTACATGCAGCTTTTTTATGGAACTTCTGCAATAGGAAACGTGCTAGCGAAAATCCAATGAGCATGCATTTTATGAATAAATCCATCTTCTATTCCAGGGTTGGTCATCTTAAATGATATTACGGGCCACTTTTGAAAACCATCATAACTTCGTGGGCCGCATTTAAAATTATATTTCTTCATAAAAGATTTTAATCCACTTTAGATATTTTTGGAGCAAGAAAATTAAATATAAGGAGTTATTATTATTGTGTTTATCAATATTCCATACATATTAACATGGATAATACAATAATAATGATGATAATAAACGCACGTTGTAAAGAAATATATAAATATAATTTTAATGGCCCAAAATTTAACCTATAAATATTTTTTAAAATTTATAAAAACATACTTAAAATAATTTCATATCAATATCTACAACAAAAAAACTACTAAATCAAAAAAACGTGGAAACTGTAAAACAATTGTGATTATTTCTCTATGTTTGTTTTACTGTACAAGACGAGAAGGTCAATAAAATTATAAATAAACGATTTGCGTCTTAAAAAATAAGAGATTGGAAAGTATTGAAATATCGATCGATAATTTGTTCACGCGAATATTCTGTCTCTATTACTGGTTGTGTTGAGAGAAAGGAATTTTTTTCTTTGGCGAACAATGAATAGGTTAATTCTTGATCACTATAGGCTAGGTGGCGGCCTCGATTTGGATATGATAAGGTCACCCGATTCCAGTAGATATCTTTATTTTCATAACGCCTCCCAATTCCTTCACACAGGTTCTCACGAGCCCAGCAATAAATAAAATAAACAAATGAAGTCATTAAAACATATTTATTTTACTAGTGTGATATTTGTTTCTGCATTCTTAGGTCTTGCAAATCGACTTCTATTTGGTTATTTGCACATCGTAATTGGGGTAGGAGGTTGGCATCCGTTATGTTTGACCGTGTTTTGTGTTCAGTCATTTTCAAACGATTCGCAGGTGTAAGTTGAACAAAAAGCGCTAACATATGTTCGTGCCAGATTTTGAAAATTCGAAAATTTCTTTTTTGTGACTTAAGAATTATAAAAATCTATTTTTGATTCTGATGTTTCACAAATGTTTTTAATTCAATATTGTATTGTAAGTCGACAAAAATAATTTGTAAAAGTGTGATGAATCTCTCGGGC
This sequence comes from Girardia tigrina, assembly GCA_001938485.1. Lineage (NCBI taxonomy): Eukaryota > Metazoa > Platyhelminthes > Tricladida > Dugesiidae > Girardia > Girardia tigrina. The sequence goes on along the minus strand of MQRK01232042.1, from coordinate 71,866 downwards.
GCAAAAATGTTCTATTCATAAATTTTCCAGAAGGAATGTAACATTCAATTACAAGGCTTTTATGTGCCTTATTTGAAACCAGTATCAATTGCAGAAGAAATTAAAGGAAATTATTGACCAAAAATAAACTTAAATTATCAAATCTGATTAACATAAAATAAATATAAGTTATAATTAACCTCAGCAATCAACGTGTATATTTAACAAAAATTTTGCCGAGATAACTTTTAGACTGAACATTTATTTTATTATCAAATAATTGTTAATAGTTTCATTAACATATTTATTTACTACTATTTCAATGTTTGTCTATTTATCTTATTGTTAATGCATTTGAGGACGGTCTGAAATTGAGTATTGTGTTTTGCAAAATATTTATTAAATAATTAAAAGGCTTTCCATTGTTTTATTGTTTTTCCCCATTAGAGAACGACGGGAATTTATTTTGTTTTTACCGGTCGTCCCCGAATGTCTATTATGTCTGAAAATTTTGTCAATTCGACAATCTTATTTTTTTTGTTTATTTCATTCTCATTGTAAAAAGAGAATTTAAAAAATAATCATTGTTCAAAAATAATTGAATCTTTTATTTCATGATAAGACTGATTTTTTTGTGAAAATATTCGTAAAATTAGTAATAATAAATATTTAAAAATTCAGATCATTAAAAAAATTAAATGATCTGTAATACTTGTTTGCCTGTTTTTATACGAATATGAGACCATTGAAACTCTTACAATATTTTGAAATTTATATTTTTATAAAAATAAAATTTTGAATAGTTTCATTTCAAATATTATTTGGTTTACTTTTGGTCTATTTTTATTCAATCCTAAATAACTTTGGCATCAAAATTTTCTTCCCAGGGGGATAAATTTGTAATGTATTGGAAGAATGGAAATACTTGTATTAGAAATTACAGTTCTCTTATGGACTTTTATATCCTTGGGTAGATTTTGTACCATTAAATATCTAGTCTTTAACTCGTTGAAAATATGAGAAAATATCAAAGATCGAATATTTGAACCATTTCTTCCTACTATTTCCTTTCATAAACTATCTAAACAATATATTGAAAAAGTGGTTAGCTTCAATTTGTATGAATCACTTTTTTGCAGTCACATCTTATAATTTATATTGTGGAAAATATTAAAAAATAACGATGTCACATTCAGAATGAGAGCTTACTACAAGAATAAATGAAACACAATTGGAGTTTTATCTTCTTAGTTGCTTTCAAAACCATTTAATGCATTACCCTCGATCAAGGCATATATACAAATTTTTTACTTGTCTATTATTTTTTAAAGTTTTTTATTAGACCAGATCACATTTTTATAAATAAATTAACTATGTATTAATAACATCTCATACTTAACCCATTATCTCTGAAAGTTGCTCGAAGGCTACACAGATTTTTATTTTATTTCTCCAAGTTTGAAGATTTTAAGTCAAATCCAATGTTAGTAAGATCCACCTAGGTCCAATATTTTGTCTGTAACACTGATTTTTGTCATTGATAAGGAATGTGAAAGCAAAATTCAAAAAAATTAAGTAATGTGTTTTTTATTTAAAACCTTCGAAATACTTTTAAACATCATTTCGTAGAATGTGATACTTTTATTTCTCCTTTTTTAAAAACAAAAAAAATCTATATAAATTATAATTTTTTCAAATTACAATTTAATTTATTTATCTTTTAATAATTTGTTTTTAATTATTTAATTTTTAAACAATATTTTTTCTATTTATTTAAATGATGAAAATACAAAAAAGGTAAATGAACCTTCTTTTCAAAGTAAAGAAATTCAGTTTTACATAAATAACGAGAACTAAAAATTATCGGAAATTTTATTGTTTGAATTTATTCTTTTTCTATTTCACAATTTTCCAAACTCCCAATTCATTTGTATGGAATTCATTCTTTAATTATTTTTTATTTCCAGACCAAAACAAAAGAACTTTTGTTGCAGCTGATTAATTACTTTGGCACTTACGGTTATCGAATTGGATTTCCAAAGAGTCCTTCGGTAATATTGTTTCCAATAATTTTTGTCATTATTTTTATTAATTTATTTAATTTTCTAATTATTTTGATTATTATCGTTATATATCTATTTATGAAACATTAAAAATATTTAGATGAAATTACGAGATCAGGTATTTTTTCTGTATTTTGGATTAAGGAGCTTTGAATTGGGTTTTTTAATTTATACATGTTTGTTTTTTTTGGTAAAAAAATGGTTTTTTTACGGTTGTAATAATTAATCGAATTAGTTTCAATGAAATTAATTTTGTTTTTTATAAGTTTCCTAACTCTATCTGTTGTATAAATGTTTTATGGAGGATAGGGATGAATATTGGAGACAAGGAGGATGCCATAATATTTCCATTATATATTTTTTCCCGGTAAAAGTGGTGCTGGAATCATTGAATCCTCTAATTATGGCTTTTAGACATCTAATTTCTAATGAAATTGCTTTCATTACTTTATAATTGTATTTTGTATATCATTGTTTTGTTTTCTCTTGATATGAAAGTATCTTTTGCAATGTCTCTTTTGCTCGTCGGTTTCTATAAATTTAAAATTACATTATTTTTTGTTGTAAAAATTGTATCAGAGAATAAAGTTTAGAGAACCATGTGCTAAAAGAAACATTCTCATCATATTGAAGTACTTTTAATATTTTAATTTACTCTAAAATATTATTAAAAATGATATTGATAAAAATCTTTATTTGATTAATTAACAGATACTTCCTTTTTAACATCTTAGTCAAAATCATTGTGATTTTTTAGTAAAGAACGTACCTTTTCTGCATACCCAATTTTTCTGTAAATAACCCTATAGAAGCAATTCAAAATCGATAGATCTGCCTATACAACGACCATGGAAAATTTTATCGAAACAATTTCGCACCGCTCTTGAATAATGCATTGCACCATCTTGTCTAAAGATAGTCATAGTATAACTACGTTGGTGCTTTAAAACATATTTTCAGCACCCTTTTAATCGGTACCATTCATTAATCGTGTTTTTGGGAAAAAAAGAAAGCACTGTACAATTTCGTATTTGAAATTCCAATACAGATATTTACTTTTGGACTTGATTAATCACGAGTTAGGGTGTCTTTTTGTTGACTCATACTCCTTGTTCTAGGGTTTCGGTGGTTTACATGTTGCTTCAACTGAGAAAACAATATTTGACAAAAAGTTCTGATCTTCATTTTTCGTACTATTTTTCACACATCACTCACATTAAAACTTATTCCTCTTCTGATAACTTTTGTAAAATTTGAATTTTTTAAGGATAAAGATTAATACGTTAGAGTAAACTCTAACGTTCTTTGTAGTGACAATATGAATATTGTAATTCACTGACAGCCTTCTTATACTTATTCTTTTGCCACAATTTTCATCACCAGAAAGATTGTCGATAGCAGCTTTTATTTGATCTTCTTCACATAGAGGGTCACTTATATGATAATCTAAACCACCTCCAGTTTCTTCGAAACGAATAAAGGTTTTGATTGTTGTTTGATAAGAGGGAATATCCTTGCAAACAAGTTTCTACAATTTTCGTCTCGACATACTAAGATTGATGCTTTGATAATAAAACAATATCTTAGTTAATATTAACATATTTAATACATTATCACCTTTAATAAATGATGGTTGACAAATTAAAACAGAAGTTTGTAAAATGTCGGTTAGCCAGTCGAATTAAAATAAGTTTATGTCAATAACATTCTTAATATTCTTTTATGTATAATTAAAATATTAAATGGTTTTTTGAATCACCCTGCATCATGTTAATAGGAAACAGGTAAGAGATATTGGCGAGCCAGAGATACATTCATAGAATGTATTTTATGTATTAAGTTATAAAATCTTAAAGAGAAATATTTTTCTAAAAATTATTTTTTGTTGGTTTATTTATACAGTCAATCGATTTTTTTTTCGCTTTTTCTAGTCGAAGAACTAATAAAATATTAATTGTTAGTATTTTTTATATTTGATGTTCATTCTTGATCATATTACCGCAGTACTGATTCAGCGATATTCTTTTTCAGAAGAAAATATTTTGTTATCGGAAAATGCACTTTTTATCTTTTTAAATATTTATAAACTTTAAAGTCTTCAAATATCGATTTATTGTTTTCATAAAATAAAGTTTTGAAAATAAAGATAAATGAAAACATAATTGCTTTGCTTTTGTTTTGCGGTTCAAATTTAATTAACTCTTTCTGGATAAATTTTTTTAAATATTGACACAGTACGCTTAGATGATCATCTTTGATCGATTTAGAATATATTTCATGTGACTTATTTTATTATATAAGTTTTTTTCATGTAAGTCTTAACATCTATTTACTGTTAAATATAAATATTAATTTATTAAATAATATATTACTTAATGTTTAATCATATATTATGCTAAATAGCACAAAAAATAAAATAATTTTTACAAATAGTAAAATTAATACAAACTATTAGGGGTACCCAAATGTTATGTCGTTTTTTTTGATATATTTTTCTAAATCGTTTAACTGCCGCCTACATTATTTTGACTCTACCATTTTTATTTATTAATTTCAGTTAGTG
>MQRK01232042.1:55197-66313 GCA_001938485.1 Girardia tigrina | reverse complement strand
AGGTCATCGATTGCGATGGGGACTATTTTTCTGATTAAATAAATGTTTTATATGGTTTTATTTTTGTTTCTAAAAATCAATAAAAAACGACATAACATTTGGGTACCCCTAATATTATTCATAGTTTTGTGGCTTATGATATTCATTATGTATTATATTATAATTTTATATTATTCTTTATTATTCTAATTTTAATAAAAAATATTACAAAATTAAATTATTTTAAATCTTTGTCATTTAGCCAATATGACATATAATTGTGACTTTTGACAACATTTGTTTGATTAAAATATAATGAAATTTAAACAATAAAACAAAACCAAATATCAACTGCTACGATAAATAACACAAAATAATGTGTTTTAGTTTGTGTAATGATATTTAATTGTTCGATAATTTCCCGCCTTTTTGTGCAATCTTTTTTTCTTGCAGTTTTTGTCTCTTGCCATTACATTACATTTGACCACTTTGTCAAGTATCTGAGCAAATTCATCCAGGCGAAATTCTTCAGAAACCAAGATGGTGTTGATAGTCTCCAGAAAACTGGATTTATACGCTACTGGCATGTTCGCTAAGCTTCTTCGTTTTGTGAAAATATGTTGACTGTAATGGTTTTTATTATGATTAATAAAATTGTTTCTAAGTTAAGTTACATCAATTCAATATTAAGGCAATTCAAAAACTTGAATTTCTTTTGCAACAACCTAATATTTATTTTCACAATGACCTCTATACATGATTTAAATCTCTTTGAAAAATCATAAATAGCATTTTGAATTGTTTCCATCCTATCTACTTCCACGCTTTGGCCAGGCTCTTTTTAATGATTCAATCGATTTGTGTGGCTTCATGAGTGCTTTCGATTCCAAAATGCTCCAAGTAGAGTGATCCATGATGTTCAGAACAGGTGAGTGAGACGGTCATTAATCATTGGCTTGTTTGCAGTTAATGTCGACTTTGATCATTTCTGAGCATTTTTCTTCAGTCATTTTCTGTCTCTTCGACCTTGTGTGACAGTGCCTTTGTTCATTCTAATGAAAAGTCCAAAAGCTGTTGCCAACTTTTTTTTCGAGTGCTGACTTTTAATATTTACAATAAAACGTATTAATGAAAAAAAATATGCTACCTTATGCAAAAATCCTATTAACAAAATAAAAAGTAAAAATTGATGATGATATCATTTAATTTATATATATATATATATATATATATATATACTAAAAAATAAAATCGAGTTTAGGTTGCATTGTTTTCGACACCGTCAATTCGGAATATTTACGACATTAATTTTTTTTCATAATATTCATTTAATGTAAGTAAATGTCAAAGACCCTAAAGGTTAAATATCTTATTTGTGAAAAATGTTTATACAAAACGCCGTGGTTTATAATAAATTTTTTCCGATATAATACGGCCAGAAAGAGTTAAAAGCTTGGTCACTGTGTTGCATATGACGTTTATTATTTAAATAAATACCTTTTATTACATTGTGATTGATATTTATATGATATTTAGGTGATATTTAGTCAGTCGACGGAGACCCTTGAGCATCAGGTCAGTCTCCATTCGAGTAGTGAGACTACTAGTACTAACGATATCAGTTTGGCAGGTACGATTATATCTAAGAATGCATCAAATATTATTTGTCGTTTAATATCAAGTTAAAGAATTAAAATTCCTATCACGAATTTATTAATCTATAAGAATTAAAATTCTAACAGAATTGAAAATAAATGAACGAAAAAATTTTTTGTTTCTATATTCTTTTAACGCCAAATAGAAATAAATGGAATGTCCCTAAGATGATCTTCCATAGATATATAGTATTTGTTGATTGTCATATAATATTAAAATTTATTTTTAATAAAATAATTCCATGATTGTCTAGAGTAGGGTTGGGCAAACGGTCGATTGCGAGCTGTTTGATAGTAGATCGCAGATGTTTTTTCAGATATATAAATCTATATTTAAATATTTAAAATTTGAGTAAAAGAATCGTAAAAATAGCATGGAAATACACAAATTTTCATTAAGATTTTAAATTAAGACTCAAAATTCAACGATTAAAATTAAAATATATTTATAGTTTAAAGTAATGTACGACGCGAGAAGACATTTTCATAACATTTATTACGTTTACATTATAATAAAATTAATAAACATACTGTGTTATGTTTTCTTATTTCTGAAAGAAACGATCGCAGTTAAGTAATAAAAATTTTAGTCGATTGTACAACGTTTAAGTGTGCCCACTCTTTGTCGAGGGAATCCATAAAAGCAAGTCTTTGGAAGACCGAGTGGTTTATTCGGTGAAATATTAATACCAGGACAAATAAAATAGTATAAATAAAAAATTATATAATAATATAAAGATTGTGGAAAGAAAATGAGATTGTCAGTAACCTGCATATTATATGTATATAAATATATTTACCGGCTTTTCTAATATTTTAAATTTTAATTTATTCTACAATTTCGTCTGGATCGCATATGGCAAAGAAAAGCGTTTATAAAAGAGCAGAGAAGAAATGGAGAGAGATAAATAAATTATTTTTGGAACAAATAGTTTTTATAATTTATAGTTTACTATTTTTATTTACGAAAAACAGAATTACTTTTCTCTATTTTCTAACTTAAATAAAACATTTAAATAAAATTTCTTTTTGTGTACCAGAATATGGATAGTGATTTATGATTAACTTTTATTATGATTAGTTTAACTCTTTTAACAAACATTAATATGTTTATTCTAAAGATGACCTTCGTCTTGACGAAACGAGCAGCGTAGAACAAGCCCAAGTTATTCGTGATCTAGATGAATATTTGGATTCTCAATTAAAAATGAACTTCTTGGATTTACCTGATAATAAATGGGTACTTTTTAATTGAATTATCTTGAACTCTTCTTTTTTAAAATATATAGGAGGACGATAGGAAACCTTCATGGGGTGTACGAAGTCAATCTATAACACATTACAATGACTTTCCTGATTCTAGCAATCCCAATCAATCTTTAAATAAAACAATTCAGAGCTCATCAACATTTGCTGATGGAACAGATAGTCAAATTAACTATCTATCATCACCATCTAAAACTCTCCCTTGTCGAAGTCATAAGTCTCCCATCAGTAAAGCCATTGGTGGTCCATGCAGCAGCATCACCAGTCCCCAAATGTCCAGATGCGAGTCCTCAGTTGTTAAACCACAATCGTTGTCCATCATTAGCAGCACTCCAAATCCTCGTAACAGTTTCTCATTCAAAACTTATTCAGGTAATTGGTGATGAATTAATTTATAAACATGTTTTTATTTTGTCTTGGAGAGACAATTGTCAATTATTTTCAAAAAACTTTTTATTATTCTGTTTTTCTTCTCAATATCAGGGTAACTGTATATAATCAATTGGCATTCATGATGGATAAAGCAGAAAACTACATTTAATTGATATTATATTTAAATTATAGAAAATATATTTCTTACATTCTGATATGAATTAAAGTTCTACATTTTTCGTACGAGGGGTGTCCTAAAAGTTCGCGGACTGATAAGTAACAACAAATTCAAAAAGTTTATTCCAGTTAACAAAATTGATCAATCCTAATCAGAATCGCTATCGAACTTTTCAATATAATCACCATTCAGTCTCACACACTTTTCCCATCTCTGTGTCAACTTCCTAATACCATTATCGAAGAAAATACGCGGTGTCTCCGCAATCCACGCACTGACTGCTGTTTTCATTTCATCCAAATTTGCGAAATGATGTGCTCGAAGAGGTCTCTTCAATGGCGAGAAAAGGTGATAAGCACTCGGCGCGATGTCCGGTGAATATGGGGGGTGAGGCAAAAGTTTCCAGCCCAATCGTTGCACGGTACTGAGAGTCAACTTCGTTGTATGGGGACGTGCGTTGTCCTGTTGCAATAATGGGATGGATGACAACTTTCCTCGCCGTTTGTTCATGAAAGCTTTGTGCAGATCTTTGTCGAGCAGGTTCGTGTAGTATGCGCTATAGATGATGACCCCCTTTGGCAGGTAATCAATGCGAAGCATCCCATCACAGTCCCAGAAGACTGTAACCATTACCTTCCCGGTTGAAGGGACGGTCTTCGCCTTTAAAGGGGATGTGTCACCTGGGCGGCACTATTGATGGGACTGCTCCTTAGTTTCAGGAAGATAAAGCGGGAGCCACGTTTCGTCCACTGTCACAATCCGTGACCAGAACGCCTCACCGAGATCATGAACCAGTTGCAGCAGTTCTTGACAAGCAGACTTTCGATTAACCTTCTGGTCGTTGTTGAGGAGGCGCGGCACCCACCTGGCAGTCAGTTTCCTCATATGCAGCTCCTCTGACATGATGCGGTGCACCTGACTTTTAGAAATGCCTGTAATAGCTGCTATCTCATGGATAGTGAGACATCTGTCACCAAGAATGACTTCCTCGATAACTTTCACATTTTCTTGACATCCGGACGTTGTTTGTCGCCCACTGTGTTCATCATCCTCTAATGATTGACACCCTGCCTGGAATCATTGCACCCACTTAAATACAGCCGTTCTTCCCATAGCGGCATCACCAAAGACGTGGTGTAAACGGTGCACAATATCTGCAGTGGGGGTGTCTTCCTTCCAGAGGAAATAGATGATTGCTCGTTGAGATTTCCCTGCCTCTTCCATACTTACTACAAGAGAGAAAAGTGACAAATTAATACATTTGTATGTCACACACATGCCGACGGGCAGCCAATGAGAGTTCACCTCAATGACAATTGGTTGGTTCCCCCTCATGTCATCGTACACACACCGCGCGTTACAGTCACGTACACACGTGACCACGCCATATTCTCTCAGTCCGTGAACTTTTTGGGCACCCCTCGTACATTGATATTATCTAAATATTAGTGTAAGTAGCTTTTATGCCACTTTCGTTATCTCTAGAAACAAGATTCATAATTTAACACCAAAATTTTATTAATGACAACAATTTACATATTCAAACAAATTTCTTGTTAATTCGATTATTTTGCCAAAATCAATCCATTTTCCATGTAAGAAATTAAATTACTTTTCTGAAATAAAGTAATTATTATTCAAATTTAAAGTTAATTTTAAGTTTAAAATTTCATTTTTAAATTCTTTTTTTAATTTAATCTCATTAATATGTTATACTAAAGTGCTACAAAACATTAAATTTATTTGCTTGAAAATTACGTACATTTTTGGTTTATATATTTAAATATTAACGTTTTTTAAATGTTATTTAATTTTACAAAACCTTCATCTCATTAAGGTAACATCAAAAGCAAATTCTCTATTTCACCAGATGATTTTCGATATGATCAAAACATTTCAAAGAAGAACAAGATTTTAAATTCTAATAAACTAAAAGCTAAAAGTAATTCTATTTCTTCTGAAGAAGATACAAATTGGAAAAAGAAGTCATGGTTGGCTAAATCAAAAAATAAAGAAGTCTCATCTTCGAGTTCGGATGAAGTGGATGATGAGGACGATATCGATGATGACGAATCTCTTTGCAGAGATGAAATTAGTAGCGTCATGCACAAACACGGTAATCAAAGATGTCGATTATATACTTCATCAATGGTAATAATTTTTTGATTTTGTGTATTAATTGACTAATAAAATTAGGAAAGAAGTAGTAGCAATACTTATGAGAAAGAAACGGAATCTATTTGGTTTGAAACATTAACTCGGGCATTAAGTAGTAACCCATCGGAGGAAGTCAAGCATAGTAGTTCAGGGATCATGAATATCTCAGACATGAAAATTATACCATCCACTGAATGGTTAAGTAATCTATGGATTAAATTTCCATTGGTTTTTGAAGATTGTTGTTCTAAATGTCGAGTTTGTATCACAGAAGCAAATTACTATTTATCAACGGTTACAGAACTGTCTGACATTGGTTCCCAGTTTGGTAGGTTATAATACTTATTATTAATAATTAAGTCTTACAACAAAATAATGCAATTATAAAAAATTAAAATAAATTTATTTGAATAGTTTAGTCTGATAAAAGTATTATTTTAGTATACATATTTAAATGTTTTGCTTTCAGATTTAGTTTCAGAATTTTTTATTTTTCAGTTTAACTTTAAATTGAATTGAAAAACAGATTGAACCAATTCGAGTGTGTAAAGTATATAGGAAGGGTTTTTTAGTAACTGTCTGCGCATTCTCTTCTTGCTTTAAAAAATTTTCTGAGCAGCAGGAACACACAAGACACATTAAGAATGTGCATCTGGCCACGGTGCCGACGGGACAGAGAGGTGGTGGTTCATTCATATGTCCCATGGAGAACTGCCACAAAACTTATAAAACTAATGGATGGCTACAACGACATTTATTAATCCAAGGTAATGGTACTACGAACATCCAAGTAGCACAAAAAGAAGAAACAGAAAGACGTACTGGACCTTTGCACTTGAATGCGGAACATGATACACCAGTGTCTGTCGGTGTAACTGAGGAAGACTGTCCAAGTGTAATCCCTAGTGTGGTGCTGAATTTTCAGCTGGATAATATAACGGATAAGGAGTGTTTCATTGGCCATTTCCTCGTTGCACTAAGTGCGTTTATACAGCCAGAAGTCTCCAGAATCTCGGAACGAAAGAACATAACTGGTCATTTCTCAGAGGGACGCCGAAGCGTGCCGTGCATTGAAAGCTCGCACTCTTGCATCTGAAGCCGTGTGAGAGAATCAGAAAACTTTTTATTTGTCAAATGGTTTCTACCCGATACAGTCTATGATTCACTACCCTGTGCGCCAATGCTGAGTATTATTTGTGAAACACTGATTATCCGTAACAGTCGGGGGAGGATTAATCAATTTTAAGGCTGAGGATTATTTCGAATATGAAATTATAAATTTTATGTACCCTGTTTTATGGTTATATGGTGGCATCTTTTTTGTCATGTTTCTCGATAGAAATAATAAATTTCTTTTTAAAAAATATTATTACAGATTAAAAGTATTTTTGTATTTCTAAAAAACCGAAAAAAACAAAATTGAGATATTGTAGGAAATATTAGCGCAATATTTACAAGACTGTAGAAAGGGTAGACTTTGACTGAAGATACAGGTTAATATAAGTAAGCTTAAAAGAAATTGTTTTTAATAATCGTTATAATTTACAATTAAAAAAATAATTTTAAATTTAACAGATAAATTTGAGATTGAAACTAAAAAAAGATGTCTAAATTTTTTTTCAATATAATAAGTTTTCGATTTTCAGTCATTTATTTATAATCTTTACTAAGTAAAAGACATTGAACCCGTTCAAAATTAATGCATCTTAAAAATTTTAATTTTAAAAAAAGTATAAAGATTAATGAGTGGATCGGAAAATTAAGACTGGCCGAACTTGTTAACAGTTTAATAATAAATTTAATAATAAATAATTAAATATAGTTTAACAAAAGCAATTAAACGAAATTGACATTTCTTTATTATGGCATTTTCAGTGTAATGAAAAAAAGCGATTAATTACTATTTATATATTTGAGAAACTATTATGTGATGTTAATATTACTTAAAAAACTTAAATATGATTGGATATGATAGCCTTGTATGTTTAAGCATGGTTTTTGATATTTTATTAACAATGCTTGGACAATAATCCTTTCATAATTTTAGTCAAAATTATTTAAAATAACTAAAATCTTCAAAAATCAATAAATCAAAAATCATTTTCTTCATGATTACCCTGACAGCTTTAATATTGCTTAAAATCGAACTATTTCTACTCGATTGAGTATGCTCAGCAATTCTATTACGGAGATAACGACTTTTCTCCAATAAAAATTAAATGAATAAAATCATAAAAGGTTCAATCAATTTATTTAAAATCAAATTACAAATTAAATATAATTTTTGAAAATGAAACTGAAAATCAAATGACTATTAATCTAAAATTACCATACTCAGAAAGACCAAAAGAGGTTAAACGATTTTTTGAACATTGAGTTCATGTTGACTTAAAATTGAAATTAATATTTGTAACTAACAAACGTAACAATTCGAATAAATCAAAAACTTTAATGCACGAAAGCAAATCTAGTTTATCAATTCAAACGTTACATATTAGAAGCCTTTTACATTGTGGAGACAATTCATTATCTCAAGACTAGAATCGCAGAACTTACTCAATCGGGTAGAAATATTTCGATTTTAATCTGTTAGGGAAAATTCGGAATGGTGTAATTTTGTTTTTTGTATGCTATTTAGATTTGTGACTCTCCTACTCAGATGGGATTGATATATTATTGATTAAAATTATTTGAATTTGAACTTTATTTGAATCTCACGAAATTAATTTAAAGAGATTAATTTTTAAATACTAATTTATTAAAAGTTTTATAATTATAAATTTTAAAAATATTTTTAGTAAACGATTTTAACTTATTGAATTTAATATATTTTTAAAAACACTAATGTTTATTTTAAAAATTACTTAATGCATTTTTATCCAATAAAATTTTAAGAAATTAAAAGTTAATATTAACTTTCCTCGTTAATTAATTTTTAGATTTGAATACGTAAACAAAAACTATATCAATCAAAGAAAGATGCTTACTGATAATGGTTGTAAAGAATCTGAATGTGTTGTTAATAAATGTTCACACTCAAATTTTGATGTTGCTAATATAATCTATATTAAAAAATTTCAGGGTAATCATAAACCCAGTGAAAATTGGCTATATCTCTTGAATGGTATTAAATATATTAATGAAATTTTGCCAAAATGTGTAGCTTAACAGTTTGATATCTTTCATAAAAAATAATGAAATCATTTAAAAAAAATTTTATAAAATCAAGCCATATTAAATCATGAAAAAGATTTTAAAGTTATTTAAATAATTTTTACACAAATTATGATAGGATTTATTTTGTGATAAAAATAAAGGTTGTATTAGGAAAACAATGATTAAATAATTCTTTCTTTTAATATTTAATAAATTCTAATTCGTTTTAAACATAAATATTTAAAAAGAAAGTGATATAAAATGTATTTGCAATGGCAGATATTTATAATCCAAAATATAGTTTTCATATTCTAATCATTACGTTTTTCTTTCAGTGGAAATAATAACCCGAGTCTGTAAAAATCTAACAACACCTCTATTTCATCTGGGAAGAAATCATGTTAGTTGCCTATTTACTTTTCTTTTTTACTTTATTCATTGCTTTAGTTCGTCGATTCTGATGTTTTCCTTGAATCCCATAAATTGACACTAATGCAGCTTCAAGAGACTTATGATAAGTTTTGCAATCACATGGAGTATTCTATCGAGGTTACTTTATCTAATGTTACTTTTGATAATTACGGGATTGGTCATTCAGATATTAGATCTATTGAAGAGGTCAACCAGAATCAGTCATCTTGAACCAATTAAACCAGATGAAAAAGTAAAATTTTCATCACTATTATTATTAAAAAAAATATAATTTAGCGAATAAATTTGTGTCGCCATTTGGATAAAATGATGAAACAATTATTTCTTATGTATGAATCGTACTGTCGTTTACTTTGCGATCTAAAACAATCTATTACTATGGCAAATAAACCCATTAATGAAATATCTAATTCTGTAAAAAATATCGCCAATCAGTTGTCTACCAAAATTATGTCCTTAAATGATAAACTCTCTCCAACAGAAGATATGGAAACTGGTTATATTACAAATGTTTTGGGAATGGAACATGTTGAAGAGGAACTCTATAAGGCCTTGCTCATTGAAGATATTACAAAAGTTGTCAATTTATGGAGATTAAATCGGTGAGATTATTTAATAATTATATTAAAAAATATTTCCTATACAATAATTATTATAATTATTTCAAAGCATGAATCTTTTTGTACTTAGTATTTCTTTGTTTTTCAAATTTTAAATAGGGTGATAAACATTATTTAGCAAACAGGTAAAAAGGATAGGTTTTAAGTTATTACTGTATTAAACGGCTTTATCTTGAAAAATGCGATAAACAACATCATTTTACTTTAGTTTTTCTCCATCTGCAAACACGTCGATGTATCAATAAATCAAAAAATTAAATTTTTTATATCCATTCTTTATGCAGACAGAACTCTACTTTTCCAAGAAAGATTTAATTAAAAATAACACAATAAGAAAATAATATAAACTACTTATAATTTAAAAGTAGATCTTTTTCAATTAATATTGTTCAGAAAATCCGAATTTTCCGTTTTTGACCATTTTGGACCCTTAAAAAAGTTTTTTTTCGATCAAATTTTTACATAATCATTTAATGTAATCGAGAATGAGTATGTGTGCAAAGATTAGAGAAAATCGATTGAGTAAAAATCCTTCAAAAATAGGTTTCTAAATTCCAGGGATATATATATATATATCTGACAATTTTACATGTTTCATAGAATATTTTTTAGAATGGTTTCGAGGTTTGGTGCTTATTTTTGAGAATGATAAATATGTACAGAACCTATTGGAATTTATGTGGTATTATGAAATTTACAAGCATTTTTGTAATCGAAACCATCATTAATGGTTAATTTAGTCTGATAATGAACTAAAATATAATGCCTTAAAATTTACGTGTTTAAAAAAACTATTGAAACGGTTTTGGGAAATATTATGGTGTGAGAGCACTAAGTCGACGAAGATTAGAAAAATATCCAAATAAAATTAAAATTATATTTCTATGCTGTACCGTTTTAATTTTATGTGAAGTTTAGTGTTAAGGTTTCTCTGAAATAAAAGTTGTTATTAATAAATATTGTAAATAAATCAACAAATTCTGTCATTATTCGTCGTTAAGGTAATTTACGAATTCACGAAATAAACAAAAATATTTAAATAAAACATTTTTGTAAATTGAGAATTTTAAATTTATTTTTATTTTGACTTTAATTTTTTAATTTTAATTTGGGATTTTCGTTCTAAAATCGAAGTCAGACTTATATTTGAAATTTTTATGTTGAAATGATCTTTTCGAAATTTCATAATAAAAATGAAAAATTCTCAATTTAACTATATGTTATTTATTTTATTTCGGCAAAAAATGCGGAGTACGTAAATTCACTAATAACACAATTTCGGTATATATATATATATATAT
>MQRK01232042.1:38231-53817 GCA_001938485.1 Girardia tigrina | reverse complement strand
AAGATATCAAACTGTTAAGCTACACATTTTGGCAAAATTTCATTAATATATTTAATACCATTCAAGAGATATAGCCAATTTTCACTTCGTCCGGTTATTTTTGAGCGCTACTGTATGTCTATATGCGTGTTTTTTTAATATAAAAGAAATTAAACCAATTTTTTATATATTTTTTATATTGATAAATAAAAATTTAATTATTAGTAACTATTAACAGTATTGAAGCGTGTATAAGAT
Organism: Girardia tigrina; assembly: GCA_001938485.1. Classification (NCBI taxonomy): domain Eukaryota; kingdom Metazoa; phylum Platyhelminthes; order Tricladida; family Dugesiidae; genus Girardia; species Girardia tigrina. The sequence goes on along the minus strand of MQRK01232042.1, from coordinate 53,580 downwards.
ACTCCATTTTTGGGCATATATTTTTAGAAGTTTTTTAATCAAAAATCAAACATATGAATAAACCTAATTCATTATAGAAATCAGGAAATTTCTCTTCGTTTTCACCAACGTTTTCATCTGTCGAATATTTTTATTTTTCTTTTTAAAGTGTTCACCTTTTTCAGCTTAATGTTGTGGTAAAAGTATTTGCAGACAAAATCTGAAAATATTAACATTAAAATTAACTTCTTTACTGATGAATAAAACACTACTCATTTGATTCAAGCCAGTAAAGATGTTTATAATAGATTTAAAAGACCAAACGGATTAATTCAAGCTTTTCTACAAAGAAGGATAAGATAGCCGATTTTTTAATTCTAAAGATTAGTTCTCTTTTTATTCTATATAGATTATTTTTCCAATACTGAAGATTATTTTTTGTCTACAAGAATTAATAGACGTTATTTATGTAATGAATCACAATCTACCTCAAGTAGCGTTTATGCCACTTTCGTTATCACTAGAATCAAGATTCATAATTTAACACCAAAATTTTATTAATGACAATAATTCACATAAATAAACAAATTTCTTGCTAATTCACTTATTTCGCCAAAATTAATCTATTCAATTTTTCTTCCAATTCAATTTTTAAAATTTAATAAATTTTAAAACTTTAAATTAATAAAATTATTTTTGAAATTAAAACTAAAATTTTTATAGAATTTTATCCTAAAACTAATTAATTTAAATTTACCGTAAGCTTTTTATTTAAAAAATTATTTCTTAAAATATTATAGTTTAATTCGTTTATTATTTATTTTAAAATTTATTTAAAAACTTTTTTAAAAATTGATCTAAAATTATTGCAAAACTTTTATTAAAATATATCAATTTTTATAATTGTAAACATTTGTTTATTTTTAAGAAAGTATTTAATTTTTGATGGTTTTCTTTATTATATCAATTTTAATTTTAAAACTTTTGTATTTATTTACTTTTTTTAAACTTTCAAATTAAAAAAATAATAAATTATTTTGGCGAAATGCAAATTTAAGTTAACTCCTCATAATTAATAAATATACTTTGTACCCGGTTTGTAAATTAAATTTTGTTATTAATCTGCCTAATAATTTATAAAAATGATATTTTATGTTGTATTAATAAAGAAAGATGTGGTGATATTTGCAAAGGAACTGGTAAACTGTTAGATAGCTAAAAAAATAACTGTGATGAACAGTAACATCAAATAATAACAGCTAGAATATGTGCTAAGAATATATTTTCAAGAAGTTGCTATCATTTTTGTGAAAATGGTTCTTTATCATGTATATTTGAAGAGAGAAAAGAAATATGAAAGGGTTTTTACTTCATAATGGCCTTACTCCATCGTTATTTCTGTCTATGTTTTACAGGCTCTAGGAAATAAAATGAATGAAAATGCCTCATATTATTAAATAGTAATAATTTTGAAGAATGGTGCTAATTTTCAACAAACAATTGATGCAAAAACTTTTAATTAAAAATGAAATTACATTTAATTGTATATTTGAAATCCTTAAATTTTATAAGAAGTAAATCCGTTATCAGAAATATAAATTATTTAAAAAATAAAAATTAGAAATATAAAATAATTCCCTAAACCTGAAATATAATTACTTTGTAAATTGTAATGACAGAAGCATCTCTGAGTTGATTGAAAACATCAATTTACAATTTGCAACAAATTTTACACTGTGGTAAACTTGAAAATGCTTTCTAGGAAAATTTTTTCCTTTGAGAAATTCTTTCATTTTGATTTTATAAAAGACAAAATAAAACTAATTAATGACACAGATTGATCTATTTACGACGATCAAATCTAAACATTATACTTTGCTCAAATTCAATAGACGGGAAGTGACAGAACTGCAACTTTGAGAAGTTCTTTCATCTATCATAATTAAAACTTTTTTTAATTATAATGAGTAAATTACAAAAATTATAAACAAAAATTATATTTTACTTTCTCACTTTAGTGCGATTTAAGGTAATGACTTTATCTTTCAATCTCAGTACTACATTGTGTTCTTTTTAACCATAAAAAATTATTTTGATAAATAAAACTATTGTTTATATTTCTTAAATCAAATTACTTTTTGTCATCTTTAAAAAATCTTTTATCACCTTTAACAATTTGTAATTTTATTGTATGTCGTTCTTTTCATGGTCAACTTGAAGGCACGGTTGTTTCTACCATGTTTTGGGGCATAAGTATTATCCCTGCCTTTAATGTGTATAAGAGAAAATATAGCAACTGTAAACATGATGTTTGATTAAAGAATAATATTCAACTGATTATAGCTGATCATATTGTCTTTTAAATCGTCGACAGACAGAATCTACTCAAATCCCAAAAATGTATATGAAATAAATTCGGCACAGCTAAAAATATGAGTCTAATTATTATTATATTAAACTCGAACTAATTCAAAATGTATCAACGTTATCTCAAGAACGAAAAAAATAACCTAGAATGACAATTTACTTTTAAAATGTTAAATAGTGAATTGAAATAGCTTTACGACATTGTTAGATAAAAATGTTTGGATACTTTCTTTTTATTTTGGCCATAGCGATTAAAGAATAATTTCAGGTAAAAGATAGGGAATCTTAGATAGTTGGAATCGAAATTGCTTTTAACAAAGGGTATGTGAATCTCGAATAATTTTGTCACTTCCCGTCTATTGAATTTGAGTATAATGTTTAGATTTGATCGTCGTAAATAGATCAATCTGTGTCATTAATTAGTCTTATTTTGTCTTTTATAAAATTAAAGAATTTCTCAAAGGAAAAAAATCTTCCTAGAAAGCATTTTTAAGTTTTGATAATGTCACAAGAAATTTTAATTTACTAAATATATACACATTTTTTGCTTTTTTTAAGTTTTAAAATCAATACACTAAATAATTTTCTTTTTTGTTTCCTTTTGCTTTTTTAATTATACTTTTATTTTACATATAATCTCTTGTAAATCGTTCTTTCGAATCTTTATATCAGTTCTTACTTCTCCCTGATTTGATCCAAATATAAGGTAAATAATGTTAGACCGAATAAATTCAATTTAATTTTATTTCCAATTTGATAACAATTTTGTTGGTTTGGATTAAAATTTATTTGATTGAATTTATACTTTTATATTCATTTATAGTTTCGATAGTTTTGATTTTCAAATTAATGTTCATGTAAAAATTCAATGTCCATTCTATCTCCAGTCATTTATTTTCTTCTATAATGAAAGTTTTTAATTTTTCAAAACAAATCCTTTTTATCTAACATTGTTATAAATACATAATATTCGAAATTTCCAGAAACACGTATTTATAATTCTTAACATTATTAAAACAAAATTTTCAATTTTATGGTTTATTCTAATTATTGTTGAAAAAAATTACTAATATAAGATTTTTCATTTTCATCTTGTTATTAGTTAAATAATTAATCAGAAATTTATTAGAAATTTATGAAACTAATATTTTTGAATATATATATATATATATATATATATACTTCAATAAGTTTCTGCATATAAATTGATAAAGAAAGGTTGATAATTTTTTTTGTAAATCGAAACAAATGTGATAACCTTTTGGGTGGTATTGTCAAAAGATTTTCTTAATGTTTTATTTTATAACGTTTATTCTCTAGCAGTAGAAATAATTAATTAATGATTTTATTCTTTTGTTTTGCATACATTTTTGAGACATTTTTAAAATTTAATTTTAACTCAAAAGCACAAATGAAACATGTTTTAAGAACTCTATTGTGGTAAGATTTTATTATTATAGTAAGATAGCTTTCCAGATCGAATTTTCTTTAAAAAACAGTTTGTTTTACAGTTTAGGTATTTCGTTAGTCATTTTTTTGTAAAAATACGTAGTACATTTGTTAGGGATGCAAAATTAATTTCAACTAAGGGTTAGAGTTATGGTTGGGGACTAGGGCGGTGTCGGGCAACCGGTGCACCGCAAACATTTTTGTAAAATATTTAAAATTAAGGAATGTAAAAAATAATGGCAATTTATACTCTTCATTTGAAAATCATTTTTTCCGATTTTCTTTCTACATTTTAAATTATGTTCGACAATATTACTCCCATTATCAAATCAATGCCCTTTGATCCGTTCGGATTTTCAAATTCTGTGTGATCGATATAAAAATTACTGGGAGAGAGTAACGTGTGAGGTCTTATTAATAAGATCCATGGATCCAAAAATTAATATTCAAGCTTCACACTCAACTTCTCTGTTAAACAATTTCAAATAGATCCTTTGTTGCATAATCGATTACGTGATTACCATTCTCATATATAAGCTACAAAAAGCCAATGTTAATTTAGTCTGAAGATGGCGGGTAATCCGCCGAAATTAATTACGGAAATAAATTTTGAAAAATGGCGTTCAGTTTTTAATATTTAAAATTGTTAAAGTTATTGAAGTATTGCTGTGGTAATATTAGTCGTATTTTTGCAGTATTGTAAAACACATAGTAAGTTTCGATCACAGTAAAATCTGTTGGTTAAAAAACAGTGAAAAATAATTTGTTGTGGCACAAAAATCCTGTGCTTATAATTTATTCTTAGCGAGATTCTCACTCACTTTTTATCCAAGGTAATTTTAATTAAACATTATTAAGAAACGCTCTTATATTATGTATTCTAAATTCTCTCAAAACTAATGGAGAGTCCCATAAGTGCGCCACGAAAAAAGTTTTCAGCTTAGTGCGCTGCAACTCGAAAAAGGTTGCAGCGCAGTTGCAAAAATTTTATTGAAATTAGTTATTTTATTGAAATAAATTCTTTTGATGAAATTAAATCATTTGTTGAAATTAATTCATTTTTTGAGATTAGATCATTTGTTGAAATTAGTTCAGTAACCTCATTTGTTAACTACACGTGTTAGGTATGAGATTGTATAAATAGTAAATGAAATTTCTTATCTTCTTGAAATCACGATTAGATCCTCTTGGACCGATGGTTGTATATCTTTCTTCGTCTCTGATCACTCATTGGCAACCGAACTGCTCACTGGTTTATGTTTGAACATAACCCTTTGTTGATCAAATAATTTTTAATTACAATTATCTAAAAGATTTGTTTTGAGCTTATTTTTCGTTGCAAAAGTAATTCAAATATTTAATTTTATTTGCTTTTCAATCTCATTTAAAAATCCAGATAATATAAATAACTCAGTAAATATTTATCTCTCCTAGATCGTTTAGTCGACAGTTCCATATCTCTATATTTTTATATTTATTTATTTCATCATTTTCCATTCGCATTCATCTCAAATAAATCTTTATTCGTATGGCGCGAGTTTATATATTTGTTCCATTGTTCATAATTCTGTACTATGATCAACCATTGATTAACATTCGAAATCAGGAAAATAAGCAAATTTCGCTCAATATTCATACTTAAAATTTATTAAATTAATACTGGGTAGCCAAATAAGTTCTTTATTTTGTTCTTTTGAAACAAATTATACGATCTCCTCAAACTGTTTAACTACTTCATTGGGTTTATAACGACCTGTTTCCTACGATATTAGGAATTAGTCAAATTGATTAGGCAAATTTACTTATATTAGGCCGTTCAAAGATTTGTATTTGTAATTAATTTAAAAAGTTTGCTCTGTGTGATGAAACTCTGATAGATACTTGTACACTGAGAGGCAAAGGGATTTTATTAACGATGATTTGAGAACAGTAATTCTAACAGATTATAATATAAAGTGCTAAGAACTTACCATAACATTTAATGTAAGTGATGAAAGCATTAGATTGGGTCTCGGTGTACTAGAAAAAAGGGAAGCTTAACCAATGTGGGCCAAATGAATTTACCCATCAAAACAAAGTTCAGCAATTGACTATCTATAACTGACTTATTTCCTGATTCAAGGCGGTGTTTTTTAATTGAATTTAGCTCTTGATTAAAAATGTATAATACACTTGAATGTGAATATAATTGACCCATGCCTATCGTCAAAGAACACATACCACAAAGTTCCAAACAACATTTAGAATTTTATTATGTATCATCACGAATGCCATAATGTAAGAGAAACTATCACAGCTGAGATCTACTGTGTCCATTTTCAAAGTTTAACATAAATTACGTGTAAAAAGCTCGCATTAGTGATTAAAAAAAAGTTTTGTTTCTCTAGGATAACTCCTAATCTAAAATTGCTTGAATCAAAACATAAAATCATGGATTTCAGTTTGGAAATTATGTCAAATTATGCGAAACGGAAAGAACATATTTTAACACCTAAAAATATTACAGATTTTTTATCTTTTTCTTTATTGTGAAATTATAAGTCATTTTTTATTAATAAAATAAATAAAAAATTTAGAGTTGGACTCGTCGTATTCAATAAGGCTCTTGAATCAAATAATCCTTCGTTTTATTTGATGCAAATGTTTTGTATACTACACGCAAAGGATAATCCCGGTAAGTTATGTTAGAAATGGATAAACGGTAAATAATACTCGTCATAGACTTGCTCGTCTATGTGTCCGCTCAAGATGTGAATAACTACACAGACTGTCCTCAACAGGTGTCAACATTGGCAGCTTCTTTAGTACCTCTATCATCAAAGATCTCAGAATTAGAGCGTGATCTGTTGAATGACTCTGCAGTCATAAAGATGAATCTGTTGAGTCCCGGGGATAATGACCAGTCTGTCGTCAATGTGACCTCTGACTCGAGTGTTATGTGATTTTCGTTTGTTCGATCGAACTCTCATTTGTATTTATTCATGTGTCATTTTCGGTACTTTCGTGAAATATATTTTGATTTATTGTTTTATTTTATTTATTGTTTTTATTTTAAAATATTTGGATAAATTATTAACCATTTATTCTCGCAATTCCAGCACCCAGTGAGGGTTCATTTATTGCACATTTAGTGAAAGATGTATCAGTTATATAAAACCTAACTTTAAGTCTTTATAGTTTTTCAGTATATATAATTTTTCGATATTGAAATTTTTTTATAGTTTTTCAGAAAAGGTTATATTTATTTTGATCGTATTTGAGGGTGGAAATTTATAACTATAACTCATAACAATCGAGCTGGTTAACGTCCAATTATCTTTTATTATGCTCTTCCGTCCTCTTTAATTCATGATCATTTTATTAGCGATGTTGAGTGTCACTTTGTGAAGTGTCATTTGTAAAAATGTTAAGTGATTGACTAAATAATAGAATTTATAATCATAAATAGATTATAATCAATCATAAATTGCTTCATTTGCTTTAGGGACCTTTCCTGAAACAGTTGGTCCCAAATATCATAATAAATAAAAATAATAGCTATATTAAATCTAAAAATTAATAATATATTAAAAAAAACAATAATTGATAAAAAAGAAAATATTAAATAAAAAAGTAAAGGAGATTATTATACGACTATGTATTAGCAAATATATATGTTTAACTATCCCGTTTCATCAAAACAAATTTATACGACAATATTTGTACGAAGATTAAGAAAAAGAAGACCTAATTCTAATCTGAATCAACAAAAGAAAACTAAGATTTTACAGAATTCAAATCAATTATAAAATCAACCATGAAGAAGATTAACTAAACAACTAACATTGCCATTCACTCTTTGTTAATAAGTAATTTACTTATATCAGTTGATATTCTTAAAACCTAAAAATTGTTCGTAGTTAATACAGTTTGATTATTTTGGTTATTATAAGTAAATTCACCCATCATTATATAATAATTTGATCGGTTAGCTGACTTTATCAATAATCAATCATATTAGTTCTTAAAAATATATTAAGAAATTTAAAATAAACTTTAGTAAAAACCCAACCTAATCTTAGATAATTGTAGAGCCCATTTGCTTTTGACACTTTCAAACGTCAAATTTTTATTCATATCACCAAATACCAGCGATTTGATTCAGCCGTTGGATATGGGGATAATAAAAACAGTTAAATCTGTTTATAAAAGGTAAATTGCCGATTACCTTGTTGTTCGTGCGGAAAATGATAGTTTTAATATAAACGATATTGAAATTTTGGAATGTATTATATATAGGGTTCAGAAATTTGGAACAAAATTGACATAACTATTAAAAACATTAATTGAGTTTCCTTTACATTTATTATTATCACAATTTGAATTTTCACTACAACAATTCTTCGTAAAACTTGCGTAGCTCGTCATCGTTCTTGATTGATAATCTTAATAATATTATTTAACATCTTATTATTCAAACAAATTTAAAATACAATTTAATCATTACAAAAATAATTTATAATTGAAATTTTAAATAATTTTTATTTATTTTAAGAATTTATTATTAAAATATTATTTATGAAATATTAGTTTAATTTTAAAGTGATTATTTAACTTTTAATAATTGATTAAACAACTCGACGTTTTAAAATATTTAAGATACCAATCTTCCATCTGGGTGGGAGAAACACGATCCTAAAACAACATACAAAACAACACACAATAAACACCATTCAAAAATATTCCTCACAACGATAAAAAAACTGTTGGAAAGTCTGCTTTCTTTGTTGTCGAAGAAGAAGAACAAGAAGAATTTGAATATTTTTTTTGCGGTTTGGATGATAATGATAATTCGAGTGGAAGTGAAATAGAATTGGATGAAATTAGTGAACAATTTAACTTGGAAGAAAATAATAATGAGAATGACGTTTTATACGAATTTAATGGCCAAATTCTTACCAAAGAAAATATTTTAAATGTTTTTTTTTAAATGTCAATATTAAAATTGAAACATTACAATGATGTGGAGTTATTCAATGATATATTACAATTGGAAAACAAATTTGACAAAAAACATTCAAAAAGGTTTATTAAAAATTATATTATTTAAGTAAAAATTAACTGGTTTGTATTTATTTTAAACATTTTTACTTTGTTATATGAATTGAAAATTGTGGAAATCAAATTATAAATTTTTAAAAAATCGAATTTTTGATATTAAAAATCAAAAATTAATTTTAACTCTTTTACTGCGCGATACGTTTTGAGATTTTGTCTCGCGAAGTTTATATTCTGTGGGTTTCTTCGTATTGGGTAGTTTGAGTATGTTATACGCGTATGTTGTGAGTGTTCGTGCAGAATAGAAAATGTCAAATGGAGCTGGCAACTAATTAAATAAAAATATGACACGAAAATGCACTTGCGGAGAAATTGAGTCACAAAATTTATTTTCGGGTAAATACGTGTAGAGCAGTTTAAAGGCTAATGTAATTAAATAATTAACTTTTAGTATATTTTTAATTTATAATTTTTATAAATATTTGTATTTTTGAAGAAAAATATAAATTTGAAGTATTATATTTTTACAGTCTAATTTAATAAGTCGTTATAATAAAAAAATATTTAATGGTACAAAATTTGAGAATTTTGTCTCGAGAAATGGGAACCAACTGCAGTTGCAAACAAGTTTCACAAGAGGTTTCTTTTGATATTAGAGAAAAATATCTTTTAAAATATTATAAAAACAGTAAAAAAAACTGGATGAATTATTAGGAAACTTTCGAAACAAATACCATTCTTGGACTGCAAACTATATAATTGTTTTATGATAGCTCAGACATTGAATAATGTTTTGGTTATTGACTCTACTCGAATTTTTTATTTCAGTTCATATTAAATATTTTTTTAAATTCAAGATTGCTTATAAAAGGGTTTTTAATTAACAGAATTAGTTAATCTGTATGAAGATTCAAAGGTTGCTTATTCATCCGATAGCGCCTCTTATTTGCGAGTGATTCGATGTTCTTATGCTCTAAGAACAATGTAAATCAATTAGAAAATCTTTTGTTATATTAAATGTATCAATGATCAATTTTGTGAACCTAGTGTACCATGTATGGGTCAGAGTATAATTATTTTTTACATTAACAATCTCATTTTATTTTCAACATTTTAATTCGATCAGTGTTGAAATTTCTATTTTATTCGACTCCGCGAGTATATAGTAACTTATTTCAAAAAGATTTTGTTAGTTATTCTTATATCGGCTTCCTTAGAAAATAAGATTCTTTTTCAAAAAAATAAACACCATTTATTGATAACAATTAAAAAAAAATTTCTCTATCGTCTTCACTTCGTAGATATTCGAAATTGGCATAATTTTTATTAATAAAATAGATTTATCACAATAATATAAATTTAATGCAAGTGAATTTTAATAAATTTATTTTAATCTAATTCTAATACGATAAATTATACCATTGTTTGAATTATTTAAATCTCAACTTATCAGTGAAGTGAATAATGAACTAAATCATCATATGTTTAATTTAAGTAACAAATACACAAGTATATGCTTCATGATACATTTACAGATGACATGAAAACATGGTTCATTTCAATATTCTTAAGCTTTAGTGTCAGTGAACAGTGATCACAATAGTAATCCGACATAATTATAACTATATTTATTAGAATTTTGATTCATTGTTTTCTTCAAAGTTAAATATAAATGATTCCGTTTAATTTGCACAAAATTTGAAAAATTACCCTTTATCCAAACATATGAGTTTTGACTTTGGTTATTTTGAGACTAGTAATTTTATCAGTAAAAAGGAGTAACAGGACAAGTCTTGGTTAATGGATTTGTATACAATCCCATTGTTCATCAGTGTAAGAATTTTGTTAAGTAAATACATATTACCAGTGGCGCAGCGACTGTTTTTGGCTCCCGGGGCGATTCTAAGATTTGCCGCCTCCTAACCTTAACCCATGATTCGGAACCCTTAATTACTGTTTTTACTAAAAATTAAAGAGAGTCACAAAATATTTAATTTAATTTCATATTTTTCTTGCAATACTCTTATTCTCATACTAAAAATTACCAAGTAACGAAGTCATTTCAAAATTTACAATTTTATTTACAATTTACAAGCGAACTTTTCGCACTTTCATTTCTGCAAATTTATTGATAACAGTATCAAAATTCAGTTCAGCAGACAGCTCCCTCTCAATGGAGAGGACTGCCAAGTCTGTAAGCCTTGATTGGCTCATTGTAGATCGGAGATAATTCTTAATGAGCTTTAGTTTGGAAAACTGCCGTTCGCAGCTGGCAAAGCTAATAGCCCGGGTAAGAAAGATGCACAGCAAAATCGCAATATTAGGGACTGAGTCTCCAAGGTGATATCTCTGTGTGATGCTCAAAAGTTCTAAAGGTCCGTCTATTCTGTTATTTCCTGAAGCTCGGTCAAAATACTGCAGTCTTCTTTTTTCGGCTAAGAATTCCTCTTTCTCCACCTCGTCTTCTATTTCACCAAGTTGGCAATCGTAATTATCATCAAAGAGATTCGATGGTGCTATAACAGTATATCTGTTTGTAAGATCATGAACTTGTTGAAATCTCGAATATATTTCGTCTATCAACCTGTCTACGACAGGCAGCATTTCCCGTCTCAACTCAGAATCAAATGTCATCGCTATATCAGTCGATCCCTCGCCATCCATTCTTTTCTTTTTGCGAATACGACGCTACATACTTATCCCCATTTCAAAGCAGAGCTTTTTAGATTCGTCCATTCTTCTCAAAAATGTAATCTTTCAGTGATATGAGCTAGACAGAACTTTGATGCAGATCGAGCCCTTTTGTTTGAAGATACTTCTGGGCATCATTTATCTCTGGTAGAATGGAATTCCAAAGGTTCAAAAGCAATAGAAACGGAAATGACAGTACTGATGATATGATTAAAGATGCATCTGATCTTGTCATTAAATTTTCTCCTTCTTTTGTGAGTTTCTCCAGAACAGTCACGACTTGTGATAATTTTATCACCAACACATTTACAGCATCAGCTCGAGTATTCCATCTGGTTTCCATAACCCGTTTGATACTTAGACCAATCTCATGAATCAGGACATCCCAGCGATACGTAGATGAGGAAAAAAAGAGAACAACCGGTCCAATGTGCCAAAACATATAACAGATAGAACCACAACGGAAGCTGAATGTATGCAAGCCAAATTCAGGGAGTGATTTGAGCATGGAACAAATAGAGCTTTCGGGTTAATTTCCAAGATGCGCTTCTGGACACCCGTTCGATGGGCAAACATAACAGCAGCATTGTTATATGCCTGGCCACGGCAATAATCAATCTGAATCTCGTCGTTTTCCAGTTGTCTAAATATCAGTTCAGAAATTTCCTTTGCGCTCTTTCCCTGTGTCTCGATGAATCGAACAAACGACTCCTCCACTTTCACTTCATTTCCATCCATGTTTACGTAGCGTAAAACCTCGCTCATCTGGCCCTTGTGAGATATATCTGGAATGCTGTCAAAAATTATGCAAAAATACTTGCTCTTTTTGACCTGTGATATGATTTTCTTTCTCACGTGCTGTGCTAAAATGCTCACAAATTCCTTTTGAACCTCTGGTGACAAATAGGAAGTGACGATATTCTTTGCAAGTTAAACTTTTACCAAATGTTCACGGAGCACAAGGTCATACTTAGCCAACAAATGAACCAATTCCAAAAAGTTTCCTCTATTTTCCTGGTCTCCATCTTCGTGGATGTCTTCTCGATGGCTCCTTAGTGCCAGGTTTTGCGAGGAGAGAAATCTGATGATGTCCAGTAATTTAGCTAGAATTTCTCACCATTTCTTAGTCTCCTTAATTAATTCTTCCTCTACTTTGTTTATTGCCTTTCCTTTAGCGAGCCGGATCTCTAGCTCCTTCAACTTGAGGAATGCCTGTACATGCGATGCGCTAACTTCGTGCTCATGAACTTTAGGATTTAATTTCCACCAGTTCCTAAAGCCTTCTTCAAAAGAAAAACTAGACAGCCAAACTGAAAACAGTCTGCAGCAAAAGCAGAACAGGGCCTCCTTTGAAGGAGAATACACCATCCATGTTCTCATGCTTTTCTCTCCTTTCCGTAGATCACGAAAAAACCATTTTTGGTTATCTTTATAGTGTCACCTTTTGTGCTTGTGCCTGGTCGTGGTACTTTTTTGAATTAACAATGAAGGTGCTGCATAGAAGTATATCCTTGACGAACAAGTATAGCGCGAATTTCATGGCTAATCTTAACTGACCAATGTCCGTAAAATCTCTTAAAAAGTATGTTTTCAGAGTGATTAATTGTTGCATTTCTTGTGCTCCAATTTCTCTCTCATAAACTTCTGCATCAATGCCACCTTCGCCATCCACAGTAACAGTATCGACTTCAATTGTAGCATTAGCAATATCAAATTTATCTCCAGTCTCTATTGGATTATCGTCCTTTTAAATGACGAATTGGTTTTACCACGTTAAATAAGAATAAATACAATGCAATATCCAAATTTTTTTAACAAAATCGATTTTTTTAATTTTCAATTTTTTTCAGTTTCATAAAAAAGTCAAATTTATTTGCTAAAAAAAATCAAAAATAAAAATTTAATAAAAAATCAAAAATTTAAAATTAAAAAAAATGACGATTTTTTTACGGTAAATATTGCTTATGTATTTTTTCTTATGTACTTTTTTTATAAATTAGTGGGTACAAGTTGTGCTGAACAACAATTACAATACTTTGACAGCGGATATTAAGGATTAATTAATCAATTAATTGTTTTTTAACGATTAAAATGTTTTAGCTTAATCAAAATTATAACCACATACTTTATACATGCTTTTGAAATGAAGCACAAATTCACAGACATACAAAGTAAGAAAATGCAATCAAATAAAATCTAATAACCGGAAGTATTTAAGTGAAATACAAAAATCAAAACATTGTCATGTAACTGTAAAGAATTTGTGCATATCTGGTAAGAGACAAATCTTCCAGCCCATTGGCAGTTTTCATTAAATTAGTTCATTTTAACACTCTGTTATGTCCAGCATTTCTGGTCAGATTTTTCTTCGTTTTATTTTATACATAATATTTCTCCCATTCACAAATGCCGCCCCCAACAGTCGTGCCGCCCGGGGCGGACTGCCCCCACCGCCCTCCTATGCTACACCACTGCATATTACATTATATAAATTATTCAAAAATAATTAAATAATTAATTAATTAATAATACTGATAAATTCATTCATTCTGTATTTTAATACCTTAGGTTAACCCCTTAAACTACGATTTTTTTTCTGAAAAAAGGTCACAGTCTGACTATTTTTTTAACCACAAAAATTGATTTATCAATGTCCATAATGAATAAATAAATTTTCTTTCAAAATATTTCTAATTTTAGGTTTGAAATGGGTGCCAATATCGCATTATGCTGTGCATTTAGCCGTCAAAATATCAGGATCGCACTGCGCACCTATAGTCGACATAATCGGTTAAGGGGTTAAAAATAATTTTCAAAATGTCTGAAAAATACTTTACTCTAGCTGAGAAAATTGATATTCCTGCTAAAATTATGAAGAACATTCTTACATCAGTATTCGTCAGCTTGAATAAATACTGAATTTCACATTTAATAAAAGATGAAATAAGCTAAGAAATAAATGATACAATTTACTCAGGAACTTCTCGTAAAGTAAAGTATAAGACAATTAACCGGAAGTTGTGTGATAAACATCCCCGGATGAATCAGCATGGTTGATAGATATGAAGAAAACAGTTGATCGTGTAACACTATCGTATTGCCTTAATAAGTCATTCTTTGATGGGGGAAAATTGTTAGCAGTGGAGAAATGTGTCCAGCCATAATATTTTAAGGGATTTCAAATGGATGAATTTCCAATTCTGTGTAAATAAAATTGCATGGACAATTTCAGATTTATTTTCCGAAATGATTATTACAATACGATATGAAGCGACAACTCAAATCAAGAAGAATTGTTTTCTTCTTGATAATTGTATGTCTCATTCTGAATTGTATTTAAAAATCATTCAGTTGGAGCTTCTGCTAGAGGATTTCGAAATCATCAAAATTTGAAACTTTTAGTATTAAGATAGTGTGATTAGCTTTAGTTTATTCAAGGAGAGGATTATTTGTAGCACCAAGACGAAAAGTCCTAGATGATAATTACAGATTTAATTTGTTACAATTAAAACAGATTATTGTTTATAGTTGGTAATTTTTCAATAAAACTCATAAAAATGCTCTACTCACCTTAGTTGTAAGTATCTTGAGGTCATGGAATTGTTAGATGAGGCCAATGAGAATTAAAATTAAATTATTGAATTATAGTTGCATTAATCGTAATATTATTATTTATTCATATAATGTTTATCAATCAACCTTTAATGCAAATACAATATTAACAACCACAGACCTTTAAGGTTAATTACACGTACATATTTGATCCTGAATTAATTCTAATATATATATATATATATATATATATATATATATATATATATATATA
>MQRK01232042.1:21857-36507 GCA_001938485.1 Girardia tigrina | reverse complement strand
AGTACATCATTTAAAAACTCTCAACAAAGTTGTAGAGAGTGCAGTTTGAACGTTAATTTTAGGATCCAAAGATCTAATATATAACACTTCACATGTCACTCTCTCCCAATAATTTTTAAATTGAGTGCACAGAATTTTAAAGTGTTGTGAATTTATATCTCCTTTAAATTGTCTTCTATGTCCTGCAATGTTACTTCCACCTTCATTGCGACTGTGTTCCTGGATTCTCTTACAGAGATGACGTGAAGTCTTTCATCTACATATAAAGGATGTAATGACAGTCTTAATAAATTAAACAAATTATTATATGATAACGGATATTCAAATTCGATAGTAGAGAAATTAACAAAGGAAACTATTGATAAATTAATTGACAAAAAAAGTAATGCTAAAATTTTAGATGTTCAAGATCAAGAGTAATCCTGCAACACTAATGATAAAAGTTTGGGAATTGGTTATGTGTTAACTGTGCCATATTCAGAGGGGTTTAAAATATTTAAAAATTCTATTTTGAAAGCCTTAGATAATGCACTAAGTTTAAAAGTAATATTCCGTACCCAGAAAATTGAAAGCATGTTCGGCAATAAATCTCCAACGCCATTGGGATTGTGTTCGGATCTCATTTACCAAAATACATGTAATGGGTGTAACGCCACATACATTGGAGAGACTTCACGTCATCTCTGTAAGAGAATCCAGGAACACAGTCGCAATGAAGGTGGAAGTAACATTGCAGAACATAGAAGACAATGTAAAGGAGATATAAATTCACAACACTTTAAAAATTATTGGGAGAGAGTGACATGTGAAGTGTTATATATTAGATCTTTGGATCCTAAAATTAACGTTCAAACTGCACTCTCTACAACTTTGTTGAGAGTTTTTAAATGATGTACTGATTACGTATTGATTGCATAATCATTAACTGCACTATATAAGTAAATTTCGTTTAAAAAATCATTTGTTCTGACGATGACGGTTAAACCGTCGAAATTAATAAACGTTTTTAATTGGCTTTCAAGTTTTGATTTTAATAACTTGCCAATTTTATTTCAATTTATTCACAAGTATAAAAAATGTTTAGCTTTCACAACTACAGTATCATAATACTATTCAAAACTTACTGAGTCAACAGGACATTTATTTGGAAAAAATCAGTTAAAGTTTGTGGAGAAAAATGAGGCACATATTTTGCTATTATATTTTAAAATTCTGAACACTTTTTTAGCATCAGTCACATTTATGTGACATTTGATGGATAACAGTTATCATCCGGCATCGCGTCTAAGAAAATTTGAAAACTCAACAGATTTCACCGGAATTACTTTCTGAAAAAAAATTGCCACCGTCAGTTCCGTTTTGTAAGCATTGTTATTAAAACTTTAGAATGTATACATCATTACTACGGTGCTTCAAAGGTTTTTTCATTTTTCCACTCATATTTTCAAGATAACAAAGCATGTAAACCGAACTTATTTATTTTTCGAAATATAGGCCTTTATTTTCGATGGTCTTCAACCATCTTTCAGTTAGTTGCTCGATTCCACGGGTATACCACTCTGCCGTTTTGGAAGCAAAGAAATCGATGCACCCTTGTTCAACCTCTTTTACTGAATTGAACTGCCGCCCTTTGAGAAAATGCGCCATTGCCCGAAAGAGGTAGCAGTTGCTGTTGGCAAGGTCAGGGCTGTAGGCAGGATGTGGTAAACTTCAATACCCAGCAGCTCTTGCACTTTACCACGAGCCAAATATGCAGTGTGTGCCGGAGCGTTGTCTTGTTGTAGAAGAACTCAGTTGCGATTGACCAATACCGGGTAACGCTTACAGAGAAAGGCGTAGACTCTGTCCAGCTGCTGAGTGTAGAGGTTTAGCATTCACAGTACGTCCCTCCGGAACACGCTCGAAGTGGATCACCCCCCAGAAACTCTACCATACACAAAACATAACTTTGCAATCGAAGCGTCCTTGTTTAATCCCTGGTTGGGTGAGCATACCAGGGTAGAGCTACCGATTCTCCTAGTTGTTATTACGGAAAATATCCACTTTTCATCCCCCATCATGATCCTTCTGAATAAGAGCACTTCATGGGGTGAGCAAGTAATTCTTTGCAGAGATGAAGTCAATGTTGTGCTTGAGTGACTGTCAGTTCGTGAGGAATTTGTAGACACTGTCTATTGACAAGACCAAGTTGAAAAAGATAAAGTTGAATAGTAGGTTCTGAAGGACCAAGCTCTGCTGATAATCTCCGCGTGCTGGTGCAGGGCTGCTCCTCCACAGCTTGATGTAGAGTGTCATCATCAACAACAGATAGTCACCCAGAGTGAGGTTGGTCTTCCAAATTGACATCACTACTTGAGAAACGCTTGAAACACAATTATGACACACGAATAGTGACCGTACTTTCGCCTTCTACTTCACATATTTCTCGGGCTGCAGCAGTTGCGTTGAAGCTTTTTCTCCAGTAATGTAGCAAAAAGACTCAAATTCCGTATTACAATCCTAAGATTTATGATACTAAATGATATGCATTTTCGATATCGTTTGCTTAGTAACATTGTGACTATATCGCTTTAAAAGGTCGTTTTTCATCTGTCTCTCATTCCTCTTTTGAATCGTAGATAAATCATCTTTTCAATATCAGCTTTCTTACATTATTGGAAAATGTTCGTCATACCATCATCTATTTGAGGTGAGCTTTTTTATGATCGATGACAAAGACTCGGTGAACCTGACATCATTTAATTAATCTTTGTCTTTCAAATTTCAAGACGCTTCATTAAAAAAAACCATCTGGGACTGTAACATTTTATTAATTAAACAAAGTTTACTCAAAACATCGTGCAACACAAACGAACAACCAAATATAAGTGATTTGAACTTTGAAATCGTCTTTCCATATCTTTTGTTTTATCCGGCGAATTTTGTTTTTAAACTGGGATCTTATTACTTCGACTTTAATTTTAAGTATGAGCAAAGACTTTAGAGTTAATTATTTAAAATATTCAAAAAAATTACTTCAAATTTTCGTTGACAAAAAAACATAAATAATAAAATTCTTGAATAACGAAAAAATAAACAGTTACCAAAATCTTTTGCAGCATTATTGATGACTTACCAAAGATTGTTTGTCATTCACATATTCATTACATTTTTTTCTCAAAACGAAATATACTTAAAATTATACTTATGTACTCATTTATTTAATGGTGTTGTTACTGTCGTTCGGTCATCACAACACCGTGTAATTAGTAACGACAATATACTACGAAATTCTATCATATTCATTTACATTACCGCGATGATATTCTCCGTCATTATAATCTGAACAATTATGGACAGTCAGTTGTGGTCAAGAACGACTCGTACTCATTGTCATTGTTAATTGTCACTCAATTCTAATCAAAATAGTTATCTAAGATCATTTGTTTGTCCCCAGAAATACCTCGATAATTACACTACTTCAGATACAAATTGTAATTTTAAAAAAGGACAATCAGTTCTCTTAATAGTAACAACAATAGTAAAACCCCTCGATAGATACCTTGATCGAATGCATCAACCATATCTTTTTACTCACCAAAAAACATCCATTAACCTGTTACTCGGATGGTAGAGATTTTGAAAAATTAAGAATACTCGTCCAAAGATGGACCTCAGCGACATACTTTTTGGTGTTCTTTTAACGTTTTAATTATTTGTGATTGATGTGTAGTTACTGTTATTTGGCTAAATTGTAATTTCCTGAATGTTGAAATATTGGATTGTATTCTATATTTTACATCTACAATCTACATCATTTACAATCGATCAAATCATTCGACCGTCAATCATAATCACTATCAACAATTTACAATCAATAAATGCATTTGTTTTCTATGGAGGAATAGAAAATCGAATAATAATAATAATAATAATAATAATAATAATAATAATAATAATAATAATACCCACATTCTATCAGCATTAGCACAAAATATATTCGATAAATCTTTCTGAAATTTGTCCACCAATAACGATTTCTTTCTCTTCAACTCCAAAATCCACTGAGGCTTCTCGGCTTCCTCTTTCTGACGTTGGAATTCGCTATTCTTTTTCTTTGCGATTTCCAGGATTTCGGGTGTCGATCAATCGCCACCTGTTCGAATGTGTTCGTTCCACGTCTTCTAAACGTCTTCAATCGATTCTTTTGATCATCATCCTTGAAGAACCTCTGTTATCCATTAGGGCGATGGATTCGGGTTTGAATCATCATTTTGATAAACATTCATGAAGATTTCATTCACGGTTTTCTGTTCCGATATTTGATTCTTGTTTACTTTACATTTTTAAAGTAAAAAAATAGCCCTAATAATTTTATAAAATCAAAAAAAAGTTTAGAGTAATTAAAATCAATATATTTTAATAGGAAAATGATTAATAAAAGTTTTAAAATAAAAATTTTCAAATAAATAATAAACGGGTTAAAATTTATAATATTTTTAAGAAATAATTGTAAATTAAAATTTAATGTTATAATAATATTATATAATTTTTACAATTATAAATTATAATTTATAATTTAAATTTTATAAATAAATTTTTGTGTTAAATATGATTTCTTAAATTTCAAAGGATGACAATGGCATGAACGCGACCAACAGAGACATTTCCAAGAAATTCGTTCTCAAAAAGTTGTAGTCGAAGAAACCCTCTTACCTATCCACATATATACAGTTTAAAATGTAATTTAATAAAATACAAAATACTGATTTTATTTAAATTTTAATAAATTTCTTTTAACAAATTTGCAAGACCAGTGTATACACGGACTGAGAGCAACGTGTATTCCATTTATGATCTCAAGCTATTAGTTAAAAAGTGGTTTTTCTAAGTGATTTTTCCAACGTTAATCACGAAACCTTTCCCTAAATTATATATCAAAAGAAATATTTTGTTCCAATTAATTGTCATATTTGATAAAATTAAAAAGATTTTATCATTTGTAATCCATAATTGGAAAAAATATTTGGAAAAGAAATCTTTGCGATCGTAGTTGCTAATTTTATTTTAGAAATTAAAATATAAAATTAATTATGTTTTCTTAAGTTAATATAACTCTATTCGATTCCATAAATGCTGTCATAAAACCTTTTCTGTTAATAAATTAAGTTGTATTAAATTGTTCAAAAAAGGATAATTTTATCCTACAATTTCAATAACTTTATCAATTGTTGGTGAAACGTTTGGAAATAGAAACAATAAATAATTATTCTAACTATTTACATATAGGCCCTGTCCATTTCACATTAGATATATACTTTAGGCTCCGTTAGGGCTCTTACCGAAGAAGTTTATGTTTTGCGTGTACGTAACCAAATTTATTCCTATTAAAATTATATTGATGTTGGAGATAAACATTTGGAAGCAACATATTTAGAATTATTATTATAATAATTCTTATTTTCATTTTCTTTCTAAACCATCATTCTTGATTGAAAATTTTATATCTTCATGAATGATACCTTTCAAATTAAAATATTTAAGTATTGTTGGTTTTAACCAATGCTTCAAAATTTATGTTTTCGTATACATTAAAGCTGATAAGATTTCGCTATGCCAAGCATAAAACTTCAAAATACAAACTTTATGAATCCACTATGTCTTTCTAAGCTACAGAGCACAGAGAGTTTATTTGTAGATCATTAATCTTATTTTATTAAATTCTTCCCCTTAAAAATATGAATGAAAATTATTTAGTTAAAATAAAAGTAAAACTAGACAAAATTATTGATTTTAATTTCTGATAATTAAAGTTAAAAGTAGTAATCAGTCACTGAAAACGACGTACGAAACGCACAGCCTCCAAAAATATTCCCCACAAAGACATTGCAGAGATCTAATTACATCAAGTTTTCCTTGGTTTCCTAAGCTGCGAAGGTCCTAGTATGCTTGGTAAAATTTTGGCGCAACAAACTCAGATGATATTTAATTTAGTATTTGATTCTTAATTTTTAGTTTAATTTTCATTATATTATTTATCTTATCTTTTATATACAAGCGGCGAAGCAGCAAGAATCAGCAATAAAAATATCAGTAAATTATCATTCAATGTATGACAAAACGATGAAGTTTCTTTGAGAAGAAGACATTTGAAATATAAAAACAAATAGTAAATAAGATAGAGGATAATACTTGTTCCAAATTGAATAATAAAAAATTGATTTCTCAATGAAATCTTTTAAATTTGATTTTATTTAGGAATTAAAATTTCTTGAAATTGAAAATTTTAAAAAAAATTCAGAGAAAAATATTTTTTAATTATTAAAAAAATTTACTTTTTGCTCCCTAAAAAAATCTTTGAAATTTGTTTGGTTTAATCGTAACTTAGTAACATGTTTTTTGTTTCGATGATAAAAATTAAAATTTAAATCTAAGTGTATTCGTGTTTTGTGATTAAAAAAATAAGTGTGTTCCGAGCAATTTCGTTATCAACAAATCGAACTCGATTCGTCTTCTAGAAATGTCAAAATTAACGATGTAAGAATTATCCATTAAAAACCGGAAATCAAAGAAATGTTTATTTCAAATCAAAATTAAATTATGCGCCTAATTTATAATTGCATTGATTGATTTAAACAATTTCAGGAGTTTATATAATCATATAATGGATCCTTTATATATTTATAAATAGAGATATGAATTTAAATATAAATATGTATTGATATTCATTTAATTATCCTAAAAAAACGGCATGATTAAAAAACCAATCAATTTAACTTTTATTTCGGGTTCGGAATTGATACATTTAATTGATAATAATAATAAAAAAATCAATTTGATTGTTAATGTTCAAAATAATTGATTTGTCAAATGCTATTCATGAAACATTCTACTGATTTCAATTGTTCTACTAGATTGATGTTGAGGAGATAAAAAATAAAGTTGCCACAATAAATTCAAACAAAGTTTTTGATTGCCATTTGCCCGTAGACGAAGAAAGAGGAGAAAGAGGGAGTCTGAAAATGGGAATAATTTTAATAATAAACGTTTTTACTATAACAAAACTCTTAATTTCATTTTAATCGTTTAAATTTTTAAAAATCTTATGCTTAAATTTGAAATATAAGCCATGCTTGAGCAATTACTCTCCGCAAACATCCAAAATACCAATTTTCCATCTTGTGGAAACATGTTTTCAAATATCAATTTTAAAATAAAAAATTTATAATATTCCTCAAAATCTCTAAATTATAGAGCTCGTATTTCATGAAATACAGAAAACCTAGGTCACCTAACGAATGATTTTTTAAGCTTGAGTAAAGCAAAACTAAAATAACGTTATTGGATTAAAAATGTTTGTTAAAAACTTTCTAAAAAATATTTCACTCATCTTTTGCATTTATCTTTGTCAAAATCAATTGGCATTTGTGAATTAATTTAATTAAATTAACCATATAAATCTAAAAAAATAATTTCATATTAAAAAACTTAATTTTTATTTTATTAGAAGAAATTATTTCTTCTAAAAAATGTTGCGTGATTATTTTTTTAGCACAATTAAAAATTCTATTTAAAAAATAGACAATAAATTATTTATGGTATTTAGAAAGTATTTGTTTTTGAATTCCAAGATTTTCAATTATATTTTTTTAAAATGTTTATTGTACTTATTTTCGTTTGAATAAAAATTATAAAAGATTAATTTTTATCAAAAACTCGTTCTTTTGAAAGATTATATTCTATAGAGTTATTTTAAAATTTTAATTTTCATATTATTACAACTTAATTCTTTATTTGAATAAAAAATATTAAAATAAAAACATTTATAATATTATAAAAATTGTAAAAAAAACTTTAAACTATTGAAAAATCATAAAAAATAAAAATAATATTTTTAAAATAAAATTTCAGTTTCTGATAATTCACTTCAATATAATTATCAATAAAATAAATTTTCTAAATAAGAAAATTATTATTTGCAAATTTTTAATAATAAAAAAAATACAACCTATTGGTAATTTAAAACTTTATTAAGCCTTCCCTGAATGTGGCGGATAACCGTGTTTTACAAATAATACTCAGCATTGGCGTACACGGTAGTGAATCATCGACGCTGTATCGGGTAGAAACCATTTGACAAATACGAAGTTTTCAGATCTTCTCTAAAATAATTTAATTTTTGTTGTCGAAAAGGACTCCTTTGTGTTTTTGTTGTCTACCAAAAGTCCCTGAAAACAATTCAAGCTGTAAATAGCTCTGCTACAAAGTAAGTGGAACAAACAAAATTCCTATTTCAAATAGTAAAAAAGCTTCTCAAAATATTTTCCGAATTGTAAAATGTCTGTCCTAAATGGAAAACTGGTAAACTAAGTCCCTGGCTGATTGATGGGTAAAATAACATATATATTTACCATTACATTTTGAGTAAAATCAATTCATTTTAATATTTTTGTGTAGAAAAACGATACATTTATTATTTTGTGTGATAAAAGTATTTTATATTTTTATTGTTGAAAACGATTAATTATTTCTGTTGATGAAAACATTTTAATTTTTTTTGGTTGATTTACAATCAAGATTTGCTGATAATAAATTTAATAAATTAAATTTATTTGATTCTGATTTCGAAGATGATCTGTTTAAACAATTTTATTACAAAATAGGACCAGCAATTTAAATTATCCGAGCACAATTCTTTCCCTCGCGCTTCTGATACCACCGTCCAGCCTTCAGAGCCCTCTGGAGATTGGGTGGAACAATAATAAAGGTATTTTAGTGCTCGTAAAAGCATTGAAAATTTTAGAACATAGTAATCATTCTTGCATAGTAATCAAAAAGTTGTATGTTTTTTAAAAAGAATTCCTTGCTTTTTTAAAAGTATAAAACAGATTTTTAACACTTGAAGAAGTATTATATTCTTTAAACCTAATAAAAAATGTCTAAATGGCTAAAAAAATTTTATTGCTTTTGAAAAATAAAAAAAACAAAAACGAAAAACCTAATGAATGATAAAACACTTTTTAAAAAAATAGTATAGTTAAAATAATGAGGTTGTACTTTTTCAGAATTATATAATACTATTAAAATATATTAAATCTAAATTTCATCATTGTAATCAGCAATAGATTTATCTAGAGTCACTTGTCTCAAGGAAATACAATGATTTATATATCCCTGGCAAGTCTTTTGAATTCTTTGTTGGAGCATGTACAGTGTTAATTAAACATTTTTTTCTGTAAGTTGAGATCGGTAAGTTTTCTGAATTGGAAGTCTACGAAAAGTCCCTGAAAACAATTCAAACTCTAAATAATTCTGCTACACAGCAAGTGGAACAAACAAAACTCATATTTCAAATCGTAAAAAAGCTCCTCAAAATATTTATGGAATTGTAAAATGTCTGTCCTAATTGGAAAACTGGTAAAGTAAGTCCCTGGCTGATTGATGGGTAAATAACATATATTTACCATTACATTTTATTGCTTTTGAAAAATGAAAAAAAAGTAAAAATTTAAAGAATGATAAAACACTTTTTAAAAAATTAATATAGTTATTATGGATCATCTTCATTTTAGGTACAGTTTTCTATCATATAATTTACTGTTTAATAGATATTATACACTAACTAAAATCCTCTTTTCATAAAGTTTTTGCTTCTTAAAATAAAGGTTCTGCTGGATTCTGGAAAAACAATTTACAATTATAAAAGTAAAAAAATATATTTATTGTTTAAAAATTTTGACTAATTTCATTTATAAGATTTATTTTTCTAAACAAAGAAAAAATGTCTAATTATTTATAAAAGAAGAAAGAAATGGAAAATAATAAGTGTTAGGAATATTTTAAATGTTTGATGTTTTGTATTTGAATGTGTATGTTGATTTGTAATTGTGTCTCTCCTACCCAGATTGATGATTAATATTTTAATTCTTATTATCTAAAAATATGTAATGTTTAAATTTATTTCTAATTTAAAATAATTGTAAAACTTTAAATAAGTTTATTAATTTTATTTACAAGTTTTAAAGAAATAAATTTAATTAATATTTTTAAAAATAATTAATAATCATTTTAATTTTAACCAATAAACTTTTGAATAATAACTTTAACAATTTATGTAATTCTCAATTTGCTCAGAAATTAAGAATAAAATCATTAATTAATTAGACGGATACAATCGTACGAAAGTTTTGACAAAGATTGTCCTGATCACAATCAAACTTGTTATATTAATAAAAATATTAAAAGTCCAAGGGTCAATTTTATTTAATTGCAAAAGTACAAGAAGTTAAGTTAAAAATATAAGTCACTCTATTAATTATAGGTCGATACAAAGTATAAAAAATCCTCAACAATTGAGATAAACAATATCGATAAGTCAAACACAGAAGATTTGTAAATTAGTATATAAAAATTTGAATTTTAATCGAAAACATAATAATTTATTCAAAAATCAAAAAGGAAAGAGATATTTCAAACGGAACAACCATTTTATTGAGACGAACTTTTTTCAACCACTCCAATAACCAATACGAGATTGCCGTAGCCATCGTAAGAAAATTATAAATTATTATGTTACGAAAAATTAATTCTGATTACTACAAGACATTGTGTAGCCGCCAACAGAGAATTTTTCAAGTAAGCACTCGTCTTACCTTGCTTCTTCTTTGTGATACATATCTCCGTCATTATTGATATTATTTTTTTGATAAAATCATTGATCTTTATTGTAATATTTATTAAAATCAATAATTGTTAGTATTAAACTTATTTTGAAAACAAGCATGATGAAACAAGCATGATTGGTGATTCCTTTGTAAAATCAAAACCACTTTAGCAAAAGTGATTAAATTTATTGTATCTATTTGTAATAAAATAAATATTATAAAATCCAATTCTGAGTTATTTTATTATTCTCTTTTAATATAAATTATTACTTCACATTTATCCACCCCTAACAGTTCTTTGAAGCAATAAAAATTATTATTTATTCGAAAAGATATTTTTATTTTTATCTATTCCTTAAAAGGAACACATAAAACAAAGATCTCCAATAAATTAATCATAATACCAAACTAAACATATTAAAAAACGTCAATTCCCGAAACGGAAAGTCTTCTGCTTTAGTATAAACAAAGCAATCCACATTTTCATTTTTTGTGATGGTTTGTCGAGATGATCAGTTGAATATTTTAATTTGATTCTTGTCCAAGTTAAAGACTTTTCAGCTGATCAGGTAACTTTTTGCATTTTCGACTATGTAAATAATCTAATTAACCTCTGAGATTGATTCAAAGAGAACAAAGTAACCCAATATATGCTGTCTACGATTTAAAATGCCTCTCTAGAATGTAATTGAAATTGATTTTTAGGATTTATTTTTAATTTTACATAGTGGTTTTGATATAATTTAGTGTTCTCTGTATAAATATTTTGTGAACTTAACTTTCTCATCTATCCACTTTATTTCGAATCAAAATTCATGAAAAACCAGCATAATTTTTGTTAAGAGAACTCAGATATTGATTATAACTTTATTAGAATTACAATTTGGGTCATTCTAGGGACAATCTGTAATCCATAAACATCGTTCGAATAGATTAATAATTATATCCAATTATCATAATCAAAATTTTCATCTGAATATATTTTTAAAATATTTATTATAAATCTAATTGGATTGAATTTAAATACAAATAAATGAATTTAAATGAATTCAAATATTATGTTATATTGTTATATAAATTACATTATTTAAACAAATTTACAATTATCACGACATCTTTAGTGTAAATTCTTATCCTCGATATTCATATAATAAAATTGCTTAGTTTTAACTCATTATAACCTAATTTTCATATGGAAAATAATAGATTTACAAAATTATTATAGGTGGCCCATTACTTTTGCTCGCGACTGTAAATATTACTTGTTTAATTTGATTTATTAATTTAAAAAATTTAAATATACGTGGTACATTCAATAAGTACTCGACCTAACAAAGAAAACGATTTCCAAATAGGGCCATTTTTATAACACAAAAGACTTTACATATATAGGCATCATCATTCAACATAATGTCCGTTTCTCTCAAAACACTTCCACCAATAAATAATCAAAACAGAATACGCCTTGTTGAAAAATTCTGGGGATCATGCAGCTAAGAAATCCTTCGCGACAACCTTGAAGCCGTCTTTGGATCCTAACTGGATGCCTCTCAAATGCTCTTTAAGTGTCAGAAGAGGTAATATTCATTTGGTGCCAAATATTGGCTGTACGGAGTATTATATAGAAGTACTAGTCTAGCACGAGAAATACCCGCTGTATGCAATGGCTCCTTGTCGTGGAGAAACTATGGTGTCATATTCTTCTACTTCCGTCTATTCTTTCTGACGATTTTCACGAGTTAGCTGTAATAGGAAGCGTTAATGTTAATGCCTTATCGGTGAAATCCATGAGAATGACGCCTTTAATATCCAAGAAAATGGCAAGAATCATCGCTCATCCATGACTAATACCTGTTTGCATCTTCAAAGATGGCTTCTCTAAAGGCAGTTTCTACTCTGCTGATTCATGCTTTGTTTCTGGCAAATACATACTGAGTGGGGTTTCATCCTCTGTAACTAAATTTGCTAAGAAATTCTCCCCATGCTGGTCCCACAGGTTCCATGTTGAGCTTCGTTGACAGCCTTTTCATGGTAGTTTGATGCTCTTGTTGAATCATCTTCTCCACCTTTTCATCAACTGCGTCGAAAATGTCTTGTGGTCGACCTGATTTTTCATGATCAAGAACGGAGATGCAACCACCATTTAAACTCTCTGACCCAATATTTAACAGTTATCAGAGATGGAGAGTCATGTAGGTAAGTTGACTGCAAAAGATCGTAGATTTCACTCCACATCTTCTTCAGTAACACAAAGTACTGGATAACGCTGCGATTTTCGACGTCTGAAATCATCGTACTGACGAAAATCTAAAATGTCAGAATAAAAATTTTATATTATATTTAAAACTCTCAAAAATTTTTAATTATTAACAATTTAATTAGATTTTCTTAATTTTAGTAATTTCTTTTTTCAAACTTTAAATATTTAATTATATATAAATTTTAATTTGTACTTATTTAATTTAACCTTATTTCAAAAATTTTCCTAACATTTGTAATTCCTAACAATGTCCATATCAAATCTAACTCAAATTTATATTTTATACATATTATCTTTAGCCAAGTAATAAAAATTATCTGAGTGTTTATAAAACATTTTGTAAATAAATTATCCAATGTCAATCAAATCTTCATTGTTTGAAATAAATAATAAAATTTGATAACATTCAATGTAATATTCAAATTGTGCATTAAAAAAATTAATTCTATAAAAATTATATTCAATAAGAAAACTTTAATAATTTAAAATTCATTCTCCAGTATGATTTTAATTGTTTAAAATATGTATATATATATATATATATAATTATTTTCATTTCCTCTTTTTTATTTCAAAAAAATTAAAAATTATTTTCTTTTACTAAAAATAAATTTTAAAAATTTTAAAAAAATAATAAAAGCAAATTTGACAAGTGTCTGCTGGAAAAAAAATAATTCTCTGTTTTCATTTACCTACCTCAGAATTTTTTAGCCAAATTTATTATTTATAGCTTTTTTTCTAAATATGGAATAATTGTATCACGTGAACCAATCCGATGTCGATTCATATTTACTTCTCATTAAATATCTCCTACGCACTTTTCAGCCAAGACTCCAATTCACTGACACCTAAAGATACAGTTTTTCTTCCCCATCAAAAAATGAAGCTGGATATGCTGACCTTTTATTGATTCTCTGAAACATCTCCCATGCCAGTGAGGCATTGTTAAGAAACTTTATGAGAAACTGTGTGTTGTCATTGAAGATAACTGACAGATTCTACTAATTACTATTAAATTTCAAATTTAATTGATAAATACATAAATATATATATATATATATACCACAATGTTGTATGAAGACTACCTTCCAATATCCCCTTTTTTATTGTCATAAAATATAGCTAACATGAAAAGTTTTTTCCTAAACCGATTATTTTTTACTTTCCATTTGTTTAAATTTGTAACATTTATACAGTGCGTTCTAAAAGTCTGTTCGCACCCATTGAAATTTTGATTTATGCTATTTATTATATTTTTTAATTTGTTTAAATGCTTTAATTTAAATAATTTTAGTAAATTTAAAATTGAAATATCAAGACCATCTTTTTTTAAGATGAATTAATTAAATGTCTATCTTTTAGATTCAATGACAACTCGAAATATAGATATAAGGTTTAGGATTATTATTGTAGAATTAATGAACGAGGGTCATTCAACGGGTCGGATACAAGAAATTATGAAGGTTAAACATGGTATTATTGTTTCAAAGCGAGGCATTCAAAAAATTGTACATAAGTTCAAGACATTAGGTACATATGAAGATAAAGAACGTAGTGGACAACCTTCAAAATTACCAAAACGTTCTGAAAGAATTATTTGCCGTATATGCTTGAAAAATAGGCGCATATCGATAAGTAAAATAACAGGAGCTTTCAATGCAGCTGGAATGATACATGCATCACGAAGTACAGTGAATAGAATTTTGATAAAGTACGGCTTAAAAAATCATTATGCTGTTTGCAAGCC
>MQRK01232042.1:0-13452 GCA_001938485.1 Girardia tigrina | reverse complement strand
GATCTTTAAATTTTTGATATTTTTAAATTTTCGATATTTTTAAAAATCATATTTATATTTTAAATAAATCAAAAATAATATTCGATTAATTAAAATGAAATAATTCTCTAAATAAAAATTTTTATAAATTTGAAAATAATTAATTGTTATAAATAATCTCTAAAATAAATATTTAAAACCAAAAGTTTTAAAACAGTTATAAAAATATATATCTTAATTAATTTTAAAAAGTTAATTCAATAAAAAAATAATAAAATATAGATATATAAATATATTAAAAATTTTATAATTAAAATCTCTATTAAATAATAATAAATTTAAATAGTGATTAATATTTGTGTATTTTAAAAAATCATTATTTGTATTTCAAAAATAAAAATAATATTTTCTGTATTTCAAATTTGTGAATTATATCTTAAAGTTGTAAATTGTTTTTGCAAATTTTTGTTAAAAACAAATAAGATGTTTTATTAAAGAGAAATAATTTATAGTTTAAATTATTAATAATCACTATGTTTAAATTGAATTTTCAAAATATTTTTAAAGATCTAAATTTATGAAAAATTGAATAAAATTACATATTTATTTATTTATCTATATTATTATGTATATTTAGAATTTTTTAGATCTGGATTATGTAATTGAAATAGTTCCTCATAAATTTGTTTCAATAATGAAAATTGTAGTATAAATAAAGTTTGCAAAATTATGAATTCTGATTTCAATCACGAACCTAATAAATCTAATTAAATTAATAATAAAAAAGTATTAAAAAATAGATAAAAATTAATTAATTATTTAAAAATTTGTTATGAAATTCAAATCCGAACAAAGAAGTATTTGTCGTAGTTGTTAATTTTTATTTGACGCGTGTAGTACCCTGACACCCAGCATCAAGAAAGACAAGAAAAAATGAATAAAAAAATTATATATAAAAACTAATTAAAGTGTGTTGTTTAAACTAATAAAAATTCATGACAGAATTAAAAGAATTGCAAATTGTGTGTGACGAAATAAATAATATAATACGGCTTTCTCATATCGATTTCCTCTCATTTGTCATAATACACGATATTTTCACGGTAAAATCAATGATTGTTGGAACACACGGCGGTTCAAGTCACATCTACGATGATTCGAGTTGAACGGAATCCCAGTCTCCCCGGACATGGTTGTCGGCCGATACTTGCGAGATTCCTGCAAACTACATTCCTTGACCTCCGATGACACGACTGTGTCCTACGACGGTCCGATCATCACCGGGCGCATCGACACAGTGACGCCACCTGGTAGAGGAGACAGCGAAAGAAAGTACCAAGCGGTGGCAAAACATTACCCAATCATGTGGTCCTGTATGTGGTGTACAAGCACAAATGGCCGGACTACGGCGTGATTTGAATTTCGTGACTTATTTAATTTTGAGTAACGAAAAGAACTTTTTGAGACAAATAAAATATTGATTTTTCGAGTGATGAAATATTAAAAGAATCGTTTGTTTGACGATTTTTAGATTTGATTTATTGCGATCGGAGTTTTCTTACTGTTTCAAAGTGTTTGTCAATTCTTGAATTTGATTGTTGTTGAGATTGAATATATTATTTTAGGTCGTGCAATAAAAAGTCGGTTTTCAAAATTGAATTTAATTTCAATGGACGATTTTTAAAATATATTTCGAACGAGTAAATTTAAGTTACTGATGACGAGTATTCTCTGACGAATTATAATTCATTTGTTTTGAAATTTGAAAGCGAGAATTTCAAATAACTTTTTTGCCAAACGAATTTGCGAGTTGAAAAAAATTGTCATTGTAATTTGAAAATATTACGGTTAAATCGATTTGTTTTTTTGAATTTTATCAGCTAAAATAATTCTGATTTTTTTGAAAACGATTGATTTGTCAAATAAAAATTTTGAATTTCATTTCAAAAAACTATTACTTTGAGCTGAAAAATTTTCAAATATGAGTTGAACAAAATGGGTCAGGGTAAGGGCAACCCAGGGATTACCAAAACAGTAACATATATTTTATTATCATTAACCTTACTTAATGTTTTTTGTCAAGAATTTTTGACAATGACTTTGAATGAGGATAACATTAAAAGGTATTAAATTACAGAACTTTTTTTAATATTTTAACATTATTATATTAGGGTGAACCAAAAGTCTTTTCGTATTTTTTATTAAAAATTTAAACATAATTTTACAACAAATAAAAAACATTTGAGTTTCAAAGTAAAGACCATTTGAATCTATAACTAAAACCCATCTATGGGTAAGTTGTTCGATCCCGCTGCGGTACCAATCCTTGTTCTTAGAGGCGAAGAACTGGTGACACCCGTTTTCGACCTCGGCCAGATTATTGAAGCTGCGACCACGAAGAAAGTGTGCCATAGAGCGGAAAAGGTGATAGTTGGATGGCGCAAGATCCGGACTATACGCTAGGTGTGGAAGAAGTTCAAAGGCGTTGAGGTTTTTGATTTTTTCCTTTGTTTGTTTGGCGGTGTGCGGTTTTAAATTGTCTTGTTGTAGAAGAACTCGCTTTCGATTGATCAAAGCGGGGTATTTCTCACCAAGTGCCGCATACATTCGATCAAGTTGGGCGCAGTAAAGGTCAGCGTCGATGGTACGACCATTCGGAACCAGCTCTAAGTGAATTACGCCTTCGAAATTCTACCAAACACACAAAAGGGACTTCCTTGGGAAACGATCTCGTTTCGCTACCTGTTTCGCCATTTGTCCGGGTCCATAGTCCATTGATTTTGTTGGTATGGATTACTGAAGTAAACCCACTTTTCATCGCAAGTTACAATTCGACGGATGAAACGGTCATCTCGCGGATTTTCAAGCAATTTTTGACAAGTTTCGAAACGCTTTTTGGCTTGAATTCGTGTCAATTCATGAGGCACTTCTCGACATCGTCTATTGACCTTGCCAAGAACGTGAAGGTGTCTTACAATGGATGTTTGAGGAATATCGAGTTCGGCCGACAATATGCGAGTACTTATTGACGGATTTGTCTCGACGGCTTCACGAATTGCTCCGGAATCTACGGTGATAGGTCGGCCTGAATATGAATTGTCTCCGAGGTCAATGTCACCTTCGTTGAACCTTTTGAAGCAATTTTGTGCAGTACGATTTGAGACCACATTATCGACTTCAACTTCGCATATCTTCTCTGTTGCTGCAGTTGCGTTTAAGCCCTGTTTCCAGTAATGGCGTAAAAGAACACGAATTTCAAAATTTTCCATGATTTTTCTAAAAGACCATAAAAAATTATATTAACGACTAATTAGAAGTTTTAATATATATATTAGGATAGAGCAGTTCAAGAGCTTTAAAAACATATAACACATGTATATAAAATATCTTTATTTGTAATAAGAAACAATTGAACAAAGACTTAGAAAATACGAAAAGACTTTTGGTTCACTCTAATAGATCAACTTTCAATAGAATGAAAATTCTTTCCCAACAACATTGCTGACAAAATATTTTACTGAAATATAGATTAATAACCTTAAAATGATACATTCAGAAATGGTAAGAGGGCTGAGAAACTGCGTGATGCGTGAAGAGGACGTATAAATTAACATCCAAAAATGTATTCATAATCGCGGATATCAGTTTATACAGATAATTATTAAAAACTTTTTTGTCTCGTCCATTTAAAAATTATTTATTTTAAGTGTTTTTATATTAATTTATTGAACATTTTACTTAACCGTTATCTCCTTTAACAGTGTTGTGTTATTCATCTTTTTTGCTGTCTATCCAGATACACTATTCAACAGTTTGTAAAATCTTACTTTCGGAAAGGATAATGTTATTTAATAATGGTAAACATTTTCTTAGATATAATGTCGTTGCAAAATTAATTTTGTTTTTTCGTATTAACGTTTCAATTTTTTAATATTCCCTGATAAAAAACCGTTGACGATTTCGAACATGCGATGTGTGCAAGTATGTTTTCAGTGTATTTGGTGCAAATTTATTTAAAAAAATCTAACTGAAATAAAAATGGCAGCTAAATTTCCAGGTGAGCAATATAACTGTGAGATGCCTTAAGAATTTCACCAAACAAATAAAGCAACAACTGCAGCAAAAATTATCAATGAAATTCCTCATGATGCTGAAATAAGCGTAAAGTGCAACAATGATTTTCCAAATGGAAGACTGAAAATTTCGATTTTAAAGATGTCCCAAAATCTGCACGTCCATCAGTTGCGGATGAAGACCTTCAACAAACATTGAATGAAATTACCGCAACGTTTTGCAAAGAATTACATATTATATTCCTGAACTTAAAATCAACTGAAAACATGAAAAAGGTCGGTGTTTGGGTCCCACACGAGTTTATGGAAGATAGAAAACTTCAACGAGTAAATATATATTCTTTACTCTCAACAGCAAGCAGAAACATTAAGAGAATGGGTTATCACAGGAGATGAGTAATGATAATTTTATGATTGTTAGGAATTAATAGTAAACGGAAAATTTTTGAAATAGGCAATCGAAATTAAGTTAAATTAGTTAATTAAATCTAATTTTATAAAATATCGGTTTAACAAAAAAATAAAACTTTAATAATTTAGTTCCTCAATATTTTTAATAAATAATTAAATAAATAGAATATAAGTTAAATGTAAATTAAATAAGAAACAAATTTGTTTTAATATTTGGTAGATTTTTTTCCGGGAATTGAAAATCAGAGTGGAAATTGGAATTATTAGAAGATCAACGCAATCAATCAATTATTCCAAATATTTTTCAATATTCGATAATTAAGTGTCATTAATAAATATAATTTAGTTATGGATATTTGTTCTTCTCTGAGTGGTGTTCCCACAAATTCTAACAATGATAACCTCCAGAATCCTTAAATTTATACACAAAAAAAGTTTCAATTTATCTTTTGTGAGAATTGAGAGATGTTGACAACTTTGAACTTCTTAAACCATGGCAAACGATCAAACATATATCACCTTTAATAAAAAATTAACAGTAAAGCTTCCTTGTGTTGTTAACAGAAAATGATTTTTATTCCAATTCAAGACAACATACCGCTAAGATTGCAATAGAAAAATCAAAGGATTCAGGTGGGAAGTTTTTGTTCACCAACCATATAGTCCAAATTTTATTCCATTTGATTATCACCTCTTTTCGTTCTATGCAACACTGTCTACTTGGAAAATGATTCATTTGAGGCTATCAAAAAGGACTTGCTAGATTTTTTTAACTCCAAAGCAAAGAAATTTTTATCAAAAAAGCATCGAAAAGTTCAATTTTAGGTGATGAAATGTTATAGAATCTGATGGTGAGCATTTAAAATATTAATAATACACTGTTTTTGGTAAACATTTTCGTTTAATTGTAACCAAAATGACATTACTTATGCAACAACATAATATAGGGCTGGTCCAAAAGTTTGGTAAAATTTCCTAAATAAGTAAAAATTGACGTATTTATTTATTTTAAAACAAGACGATATATTATTTAAAATGTAGGTAATCAATATGCACTACTTCTTACTATCGATCAACAAGCTTTATGGTATGATCAAAGTACCAATCTGGCTACTTCACATCAAACATTATTGTCATGTTTCATCAACATCTTGACGTGATTCGAAATTATTCCAATTAAAAATGTTTGTCAGAGCATTGAAGACCGTTATCTGATGGAACAAAGTTTGGGTTATTGAATGGATGCTGAAAAATCAAAAAGTTGTCACATTGTTTGAACTTCAGTTTTTGTTTGGTTTTGTGAAGCTTATCAGTGTCTTTTAAAAAGACTACCTTCATGGTGAGTGATTCACCTAGAATAATATATACATAACAAAATTCCCATAGACTCTTTCCAACTGTTTACATAAAAACTTGACGGCGATATGAAATACATTTTGTAAAAGTTCAAAATGCAACAAAATGACTATCTTGATGTTGAACTTACGCGACAGATTAATCTTGCAATGACCAACGTCAAAAGATCAATTTTTATTTTAACCTAGAAACACTTATTATATAAAATTTATCTTTTTTTCATTACGAACAACATTGTCAACAAAACACTTCTCTCGTCAATCTTTAAAATACAGACCTGAAGATTTTGCTGTCTAAGAAATGTGACCGCATTTCCATATAAACATTTTGGAATACTGATATATAAGAAATTTCGTACTTCATTTGTATATAATTGCAGGGGGTACATCATGATGAAGACGGATTGAAAATATCTTCCTCGAGAATTCAACAAAGGAACTAAAAAATTATCCAATAAATATTTATAGTTAGCAATGCTAACTTTTTTCTCACCACCAAAAATAAAAGTTTATTGAAAAAAGTTTTATTAAAAAATGAAAAAATATATAAATATACAATATTTTAATATAAATAATTATAATTCAGTACAATAAATAATATTATTTTTCCCTACTTTATAGAATTAAAATAAGAAAATTGATTTAATAAAATTATTAAATAAAAATTATAATAATACAATATATATATATATATATATATATATTAATAAATATATTAGTATATTATTATTAATCGACTACTTACAATTTCATGTAGATTAATTTTTGATTATTTAATTATTTATGTTTAATTATTAATTAATTTGTAATTATTTATGAATTAATTTATGATTATTTATTTATTAATTTATGAATATTTATTAATTAATTTGTTTCCGATAGAAAAGACGTGTTTTTACCAAGTAAATATTAATGATTTTGTTTACTGGTAATCGATTTGGGATCGGCGTATGTAAAATTTTAGGTCAACTGATCGGTTAATTTGCTCAGTAAATCTAAATTCACTACCGTTTTAAAATAAAAAATATATAGATAATAGAAATAAAGCTCTTGTTATTGATAATTTAGTTTTAATATGAAATACCTGAAATGACTTTATCGAATCGTGAATCAAATTAAATGGAATTATTAAATTTAATTACACAAACTACTGTACTAAATTATGAAAAAAATATAAAAGTTAATATTACAACGATGAGATAAATAAAATCACGGAGTGGAAATGAAAATAGTAATAATAAAATAATACTTTGTAAATTTTTTGAAGTTTTCACTGATATTGATCACTGAATTGAAACTTGATTAAGTTGATTGATTCAGAGAATTGACTGGGTTTCACTCAGTAGTTATGAAAATTAGTTCAATATAAGAAAGAATTTATTAACTGGATTATGATGGAATAGTCCGAATTATTAATACCGGGGAATTTCCTGACATTGACAAAAAAACGAACTCGCATTCGACAAGCGCTTAATATTCCATTTTAATTTTCCAACTTAATTTTTATTCAATAAATCGATCATTCTATTATTTTTTAATTTATTTTATTATTATTCTAACGACAATAAGTCGTTTTAGGTGACTAAAATAATAATTTTTAGCCTTCAAAACGCATCACAATTTCATCTGTTATAGTTGTCCTTCATGTGAAACAATTGTAATGATTTACAATACCATGTAGTGTGAAAGCTCTCATTCGAGAAAATAATTTTGTCCAAAAATTTTTGAAGTAGCTTCTCATACACAGCAACTCTTGCTGCTTTATCTTTTTCAGATAGTTTCAGCAAGACTGTTTTTTATGGGAATAATTTGAGCCTTTTTCTCAATGTTTCTTGAATTGATGAGTGAGTAAATTTTATTTCATTTGATAATCTTCTTATATTGATCTGAACATTATCCCCTCCAGTTGCTGTTTTTCTTTTTTTCCTCTTTACTTGGTCGTCCACTTTTTTAATATTCATTTACAACTCTTGATTCTTAGAATTTTTGATAGGTATTTAGCACAGTATAATATAATTGATTTTTGTCCCAATCATTCTTCAGTAAATCATGTTTTACTAATGTGTAAAATTTATATTTCGCTTCCATTTCAACACGTTCTGATGGCAGATACATTTTTAAAATAGCGCCAAATAAAATTATGTCAAATAAATAAAAATTTAAACCCTCATTATTAGCTTAAAACAAAATTTTATATAAAAATTTTACTTGTGTTACAATATATTTGTTTATTTTTTATAATAGATTAAAAATATGGAATGAATTTTTTGATCATCTTATATATAAAAAC
This sequence comes from Girardia tigrina, assembly GCA_001938485.1. NCBI lineage: Eukaryota > Metazoa > Platyhelminthes > Tricladida > Dugesiidae > Girardia > Girardia tigrina. Next base: position 5,344 of record MQRK01232042.1, on the reverse strand, counting down.
ATAGAAAAACAACCATAAATATTGTATTAAATTAATTCACTAACTTTTTTCTTCTTTTCGCTGGTGGTTATCTAAATATGTGCCAAGATGATAAGGAAAATATAATAATAATTATTATAAACATTGTCTTGATACAAATAAAAATATCCCACAAAAATTAGGCATGTCTGAGAATAATAATTTTTGTTAATAGAAATTTTTTGTTCCGGAAATTATTCTTAAGATTTTGGGGTTCTCTATCTTTTTAGAGGATTATGGAAATGAATCATTAAACAATGCATTAATTTAGTGATTTTAGAATTTTTCTCAAAAATATTAAAACAACAAATGTTTAACATGATTTATTTTGCCTTTTTTATATAAAACATTATAAAATATTATTATTTTCGTCTGTAGGTTAAATATCTATTACTAGATTCCCAGTGGACTAAGCATTCATCAAATATTTCTGAGTCCTTTTGTATTTCAATATAAAATTTTGAGAAATATTAAAAACGATAAATTTTAGGGAAATAAGAAAATTTGGAATCTAAAGACTTTGATATATCATAAATTTTGTATCAACTAATTAAATCAATTTAATCAAATTTATTATCATGTAATGGTAATAGATCTTAAACAATTTATGAACTACCTTAAAGCTTTGATTTAGAACATTAAATTTTTATTTATTCTTGGACTAATAGTTTCATTGGAAATTGATAAACGGTAATTATTTACTTTGTCTCTGTTCTTTTCAATTTTCGGATGACGGGTTCGGGAGTAGAGTTCCCAATTCGAATATCCGGATATATTTGGACTGTTTTAATTATTCGATATCCGAATATTTTAGTGGTGTATTCGAATATTTAGAACTATTAACTTTTTTACTTCTTTGAAATATATTTTGCAATCTAGCAACTCTTTTACCTCAATATTAAAGAAAATTACAAATCTTTCAGTGATCGGATTTGGAGTCAAGTAAATGAAAATAGTTTGAAGAAAACGGTTTTTAGATTTTGGATTATTAATAGGATAATTAATGTTTTGTTTAAATATTTACTTCCTTATTACATTATTTTAAATTTTAAACTTTGGTTAACCCTGCTTCGAAGTATATCAAGCTCACTGGTATAGAATTTCGATGTTCAAAGGTTGCCTATATAGACTTTCCCTATAATAACAACAATCTGAAATTTTGACCAATGTCCCAAGAAGCGTGAAAATCTACCCAAAAAAGTTAAGGATTATGAATTACAGGATCTTTTGAATGAGAACAATACCCAATCGCAAAAATGATTGCCGAGCAGTTAGGTGTTACTCAAAATACATGTGAAATCTTGTTTGCCAGACAAGAAAGAAAGTCGTTCCTGCATCTTGTGGTAACTGGAGATGAAAATGGATATACTTTGAGAATCCTAAATTCAACCATCAACATGGACTCCAAAACCAAATCACTTTGGCCGCAAGACAATTCTGTGCATTTGGTGGGATCAGCAGAGTGTCATCTACTATAAGCTGTTACAAACTTGTAAAACTTTCAATGCTTACCGCTACCTCCAACAACTAGTTAAATTTGATCATGCTTTACACAAAAAATGCCGTATTATGAACAAAGAAATAAGAAGTTGATTTTCCTCCATTACAATGCCCCATCGTGCACATCAAAAATAGTTCAAAACTAATATCCGACTTATTCCCCAGACCTGGTTCCTTCGGACTACAACCTGCTTTCGTCGATGTGTCACGCACTCGCCCAACAGCACTTTAATTCGTACGAAGACATTAAAAAATGACTTGATGAGTGGTTTGCCTTGAAACATGAAGAATTATTTTGGCATGGGATACGCAAATTACCTGAGAGATGGGAAAATATATAGGTAACTTTTGCTTTTCTCTAACAAGTGTTCTTTTCACTAAAAAAAACAGCGAATTTAAGCTTATACATCTAGTAGATAAACAAAAAACTTCAGACTTTGCTAATTAGAAAATAAAAGAAAATTATTCCAAAACACTATTTTATTAAAACTTAGGTCACACAAAAGTCTCCATCATGTGGAAGTACAATTGACTTATGATAGTGACGATGCAAAAATCATTATTTACCTTTTGCACCTTGATAAATTTTATTCAATTATAAGCCTGCTTGTAAAGCCATATTATATAGTAATCCTTAATAAAAAAGAGGCTTAGGATGCGCTTGATGAATAATTTTATCATCCCAAATAACATATATTTTGGAATTCACATACCCAAATAATATGAAATGTGCTTCATCAATCTACAATATATTATCAAGCAACATTAACAAATTTTGTAATGATAAAATTTCAACTTAGATCACATAATCTTCCATACTTAAGACATTGATATCCCAAATCATTAGCTATTGAACTTATACTATAACTATCAAAACTATTCCCTTGACTCCTTCCCATGTGTAGTTAGTATAGCTTAACTAAAAGGTGGTTTACCCCTTTCTCGACATTGAGTACGGTACTGGTTTGTTCAAATTTCTTAATTTAATCACACAGATCTTTTTTAAAGGTAAAGTATATTACTTACATCATGAATATGCAATTATCCATTTTTAGACAAAATTCGAAAAGGAATTTTCAAATTGTTTATTTTATTTAATAATCATTGATTTAAACAAATGAATTTATTATTAAAATTATTACTATTTTAATAATAATTTAGAAAAGTAAAGTTATTACTTTACATAAGTCCCTGGGGACTTTAATGCATATTTCGGAGTAAAGGTAAGCTTTACCCAGTCCATCTAAATTATCTTCTTCACATCATCGATGTTGCTGAGTAGGTTCTTCATATCGCTGGAGCACTTATGAATTAATATGATCCATTGTATCTTGCTTGGAGAGTCGGAGGGTTTTCACTCCGCACAATAAATATATTCGCGGTCCTTCTGTGTTTTCAGTAAGAAAACTTGTCTTATTTTTTTCTGGATATCAAGTGAGATTCATGAGCATTAACAGTGCTCTTAAAATCTCTGATGATCGATTATATAGTGATATTATTAAAGGGTACGACTTTCCGAGACAGAGTTTGCCTGTTGATGAAGGTTATCATAAATGTCTTACAGTCTGAAGGTGGTGACGGGTTAACAATATCCATTTGCAGGATAGCCCCTCTTAGGAAATGAACCGATATTGGATTTTTTGTGTCTCAAAATCTTCTTGAATTTGCACACATGACTATCCTTCACCCATTTTCCTTTATCAGCTTTAATTCTTTGTCATACATAGCAGGCGTGAATAAGATTGAGAGTTGTACTAGCACCTGTGTGTAAAAACCAATGTGAACTTTAGAACTCGGGACAGCGGAAACTCGTTGGAAGTATAAGTATTTTACTGGAGTTAATGAGGTCAAAGAGAATACCTCGGAAAGTGTTGGTTTTGAAGCTCTTGTTGATGACGAGTTCATTTTTTATTTGTTCTGTTAGCTGAAGATCTCTGTCTCAGTTGTTGTCAAAATCTCTATTTCATACATAGAATTGCCAGGAAGTTGACTACCACGTTCTTGGTTCCATTGCCATATTCTAACCTGTAGGAGAATCGGTTTAGAAACTCAATATAACGCTACTGTCCTTTAAAGGAGTTTTCATTGACTACATACCGAGTAAAAAAATTCGGTATACATTAGGACCAAGGATCCTTACGGAAAGTGTCTAAATTTTCAAAATTTTAAGTATATTGCGAGTTTTTCTTTTTAGCTTGCCCTAGTTTTTTTGGGAAAGAATGCGATCGAAGATTATTTGTGTTAATTTCATGGTTTAAACTGGCTAAAACTGCTGTTTTGGAGGCTTCCGTGCGGATAAGTTTTTTTACTTACATAAAATGGATGCATCTTTTTGATATTTTGAGTTGTAGTTTGGTAGCAAAAGATTACTGTTTCTGGGTGTAGTTAAGTTGGATTATTTTGTTAACTTTGCATATGATCATGAGATCATGCAATGGATCCATTGACTGCGAAAAGTTTAATATCATCCATTGAAAAAATTTGGCCGCTTCGATAAATCGTCGAAGTGATTTCAAATTTTCGGCATAGAAACATTTAAAACGTGTCGGTCTCATCAAGAAGCTGGATATTTGGGTTCCATATGATTTGAAAGAACTTCATCTGACAAATCACACAAACGCTTGTGATTCCTTGCTTAAACGTAATAAATTCGATCTTTTTTAAACGAATCATCACTTGAGATGAAAATGTCAATCAAAATCGATCATGATGCACACCTTATGAGTTATTGCAAACCACTTCAAAGGTAAATATCCATCAAAATTTTTTTTGCTGTCTATTTGGTGGGATTGAAAAGGTCCAATGTATTTCGGCCTGCTTCCAATGAACCAAACTATTAATTCGGAGATAAATTTTCGTCAACTGGACGAATAGAATGAAGTGGTCAAGAAAAAGCTACCAGAATTGTTCAATCGTAAATTCGTCATTTTCCATCACGATGATTCTAAGTCTCACATCTTTTGACATTCGGCAAAAATTGATGGATATTGGTTGGGAATTGATGTGGCACCAACCATATAGTTCTGATCTCACGCAATCGGATTAACTTTTATTTCAATCCCTGAAAAATTCCCATCATGGTAAAACTTTCAATGATGATGACGCTATAAAATCTTACTTAAATCAGTTTTTGGCCGAAAAGGATCATACTTTCTACGAGCGTGGAATTTTCAAGTTGTCAGAGAGAGGGCAAACGGTCATCAAACAAAATGGAAAATAAATCATAGATTATGGCTCAGGAAGCTATTCGAAAAAGAATTAATCGAACAAGAAAGGTAGTGAATATTACACCAGCACAACCTCTAGATCGAGCTTCTATCGAAATATATGAAAATTATAAAAAATTATGAAGATGAATCATTTTTATTATCTGATTCTGGATATGGTGATCGGAAGAGAATTTTAATTTTTGCTAAAGGTAGTGTGAGAAATAGGATAAATCAAGTTGAAAAAATCTTCGTCGATGGAACTTTTAAATTAGCTCCAATACTTTTTGCCCAAATTTTTGTTATCATGGCTCAACGCGGTAATTATGTCGTACCGATTTTATACGCTCTTCTACCAAATAAAAAGGAGCAGACGTATACTCGAATGATTCAAATGATAATTTAATATTGACCTACATTTTACCCTACAGTAATATCATTAGACTTTGAGGTTGCGGTGATAAATGCTTTCTCTTCTGCTTTTCCTAATGCTAGCTTACAAGTATGTTTATTCCATTTAGTTCAAAATATAAGGCGTAAACTGGTAGACGAAGGCCTAATCAGTCGCTATAATAAAGATAGTAGGGGAAAAATGGGCATTCGACACACAACCCCCCCCC
>MQRK01232040.1:5247-15746 GCA_001938485.1 Girardia tigrina | reverse complement strand
AAAATAAAGCAATCGGGTCTGAGAATTAATCCAGATAAATGTCACTTTTTGGTTGACAAGACAAAGTTTTTGGGATATGTGATCAGCAGAGATGGCATAGAAACAGATCAGACAAAGATCGATGCGATTAGCAAGTTTCAGAATCCTTCATGTGTAAAAAAAATTGAGAAGCTTTTTAGGCTTAACGAACTATAACAGTAAATTCTTAAAAGATTATGCAAACTATTCAAAAGTATTGGAAGGACTATGCGGAAAGAATAAACATGAATAATCATGATTAAAGACAGAAATAAGAAAACCAATTAGAACGATGATAAACGATGAAAGACTCTCCGAGAGTTGTAATGACTCTAAATGTGATTGTAATAAAATTTCAAATGAGAGTTGTCTCAATGTTCTCAATAACTGCTACAGTATTACTCTTGATTTCACAAATGTTACTTTTGCTTGCAAATAATAATTATAATTTTGAGGAGTCGTATTATTGAGATTTTTATTATCACTATTTGACTCATTTAATATTTTATCTAAAGTTTGATGAGTTAATTGTTCGATAAATGATTTCGACCATCCGTTCTTGTGTAAGGGGTGCAGAATTAATTTCAACAATATCTTTTAATTATCATTTTTTAAACTATTTGTGAGTGTTGTGATCATTTTTAATGCAATAAAAATCATTTTAATCACGTGAGGAATATTTTAAATTGTTTGAATGTGTGAATGTAGTGATGCTGTGTGTTGATTTGAGTATGTTGAATTCAGAATGGTGATTCTCCACCCAGATGGAAATTGGTATTTTTATTAAATTTAAAGTGATCGAATATTCGAACACAATTAAAATAATCATTTTATGAGTTCATATTTTTAATTTCACAATTAAAATTAGTTTAATAATTTTTAGTAAAATTTAAATTAAATGCATTTTTAATAATTTGATGACATTTTTATTATTTTGGGAATTTCTTAGAAAAATTGTTCGAATAATGATGATTAAAACAGAAATAAGAAGACCAATTAGAGCGATGTCAAACGGTGAAAGATCTTCTGAGAGTTGTCATGACTCTAAATGTTGTAGTAATAAAAATTCAAATGAGACTTGTTTAAATGCTCTCAATAGTGACGACAATAATTCAGTGAAAATCGATTTGGTAATTTCCAGTGTACTCGGGCTCTCTGTGCGAATAAAAATTGTGAAGAGTCACAAATGGAAATAAATAAAACGATCAATTTGATATATGCTTCTGCTTGAATCGCTACTGGAGATTGCCGATTGCCTGCGATAAAATGATCGAGTGTCATAATGGTAAAGGGCGGTTTTTCATATTCGAAGAAGAGAAAGAGATGGTCGTAAGGGCGGCGAGCAGAATGACTGTTGATCGAATTGGTCAGATTCTTCCTCCCACGCCCATCACAGAGCATTGTGACCGCGCCGCTCCCTCACCAACAATAATATCCATCAGTATTTCATATTATCCGCTCAGAAAATGTCTCTGTTTGACAGAGACGACTCAATTAGTTCCAATGTTAATAATTGCTCTCGCCTGACGATGTTCCGACAACAACGAAACTTACAGTGAAAATTCAGATGATTGAATAAATAATTATTTAAAAATATAAATAAATAAAGCATCAACAAAATTTTCTGAATCGAAACAGTTCGTATTTTTTTGAAAATATTTTTTTTAATATTTCCAAACGATCTTTAATTAAATTTTAGAAACCAAAAATATTTTATGATTTGTGAATAAATAAGAGATAATTATTACAGAAATAACAGCAATGCAGTCAGACAACTCAAACCTGGCCGATATCGGCGCTCCTAGCGCGCCTCACTTTCGGCTGCTCTCTCAACACCGGTTTCGTCACTTCCAGCAACAATCGCTCCTGTATCCACCCTGGTCTCACCTGGTGTCGATTACGAGTCGAAATCTGGCCGACAAACGGGAATTTCGTCGAAAAAATCACGTGTAGTCTGTTCATGAAAACAAGTTGAATATTCGCGCGCCGATTTGCGATTATTTAAACAAAATGAAAATGTTACCATTCGGGTTCTGTCATCATATCTGTATTAGAATTACTTTTTACATATTAATTTTTTAAAAAAATGTCGTGGATTGTTGAAATTAATGTTTTCTGTCGTCGATTATATTTTGACATTATAAATTACAGTAGTTTTGATTTGATATATTATATTTGTAAATTGACATTGTGTTTTTGAGAATTAGTGATGTGATCACCGGGTCAAATTTGGAATTCGCTTTTGAAAGATATTATTGAAATGAAAATATTTTTCCGGTAAGTAGTAATTTAATTTCTTCTTGAAATTTGACAATCGCTGCTAATTTGCCGAATTATAATTATATTGCATTTCAATTATCACTTGAAATCAGGAATTAATTTCCATATTATATTAGAAGCCCAGAATAATTTAACGGGTGCTCACAAAAAGTGGTTTCAAATAACTGCTTTTGGGAAGTGAAACTAGAACACAATATCGTAGGAATAATTATTTATGAAATACTGTTGAATACGTGAAGTATTAATTAAAAATTGAATCAATTTTGATTTAATTAGTTGAAAAGATATTATATTTGTTGAGGATTTCTGGTATTTATATATTCTTATAATAAAAAAACAAATAATATAAAATCTTTATTTATATTTATATAATTTTACAAAATAAATAACAGAAAAAGTTTTATTACAATGTTGAGGCTCCTGGCCGATTTTATACTTACTGAGAACCTTTTCCAGTTACTCAGTTTTAATGAAGAATTTATATATTTCCAATATAGTTTTTAATTTATTCACCGCGCCATATATTTTCAATATAGCAGTTTGTTCTTTCTTTAGAATTAAATAGATATGTTTTCAATACCTAATAAAAATATGTGAATGTTTTATGAAAATTTTTCACCTTTTATAGTCGATTTTTTGATCGAATTTTCTGATTTAAAGGTCTCAGACCAAAAAAAAAGTAAAACCATCAGTCACCCACACACGAACAAAACCCGACACTCAGAATCTGATTTTGCTTTAGACACTGCAATAAAGTGCAAACAATTCTCGAATAAATATCAAAAAGTGTATTAGTGCAAAAAGAAAGCGATCATTGACCAATATACATCAAACTATTTCCAATTTTATATATTATACTTATTTTTATATAAAATATTATTCAATTTATTTATTCCTCTTTTTCAAAATTCAAACATATTATCAACATATTTACTCTTCTATAAATTTATGTGTTAACAGTTTTTAAAATATATATAAAAAAATTTAAAAGAGAAAAATTTTAGAAACAATAAAATAATAATTTTGTTTTTGTAAATAAATTAGACTTAAAAGTAAAATACTAGTAAAAAAGAGGGAAAACTTTTTTTAACCTGTGATAACAAAAATTATATAAAGTAGAAGAGTTAAAAACAAAAGAAAAAACATTTGAATTTTGATAAACAGTTGGACACAAAGTCATATTGGAACTTTAGACATTGCGAATTAAGATTTGTTCTCTCTTAAAATATAAAAAGTAAGAAATTCATAAATTCATAATTTATCGTAATTAGACCAAGTTTCAAAACTAAATATCTCAATTTTTTACATAAATTAGTGTACATTAAAAATTTACCCAGGTAATCCATTCAGCACGGAGCAACGCAATAATTATGTTGTTATGTTCCAAAAAAGGAAGTCTGAAGACGGAATTCATTTCGACACTACACGCAGTGGTACATTGTGACATATCCTCACAAGTCCACTCGGAAAAGAAGTTTTAAATCGTCTACATCATTTACACAACCCAGGGTCCTCAAACACCTAGAAACTCTTACATATCCTAATATTATGGCCTAACGTGTTCCGTGATGTGAAACAGTTGACAGGTGAGTGCACACAGTGCCAATGTTATAAAATTTCTAAACGACTCAAACCATCAATGTTTCGATTCCCATCTACATCGCGGTTCGAAACATCTAATAGCATCCCTTTGCTACTAGATCAAGGTTTTTCGTACATCCTTACCATGATAGACCGTAATACCCACTGGTCAGAAGTGGTTTCTTTGAAAACATTGAAACGGAGACACTTGCTTCCACGTTCATTTCCACTTGGGTAGCTCGTTTCGGAGGACTAAAATACCTCATATCTGACCAAGAGAGATATTTCGAATCGAATTTCTTTCAACAGCTTACACAAAAACTGTGAACAAAACACATACACACATCTGCATACCACCCATGTGTCAACGGCCTTATAGAACGATTCCACAGCACTGTTGGATCAAAGGTTATATAGAAATTATTTACAACAACCCGCAATGGATTCAACAAAAGAAGATTAAAAATCTTCAAATTCATAAATTTTTGATTATTATTTCATACGAAAGTCAATCCTAACTCAGTCGACTAAGTCGGAATTGAAGTCCTTAGCCTTCAAGCATATTATCTTCGTTTAAGATTCAATGATTTAGATATAGAGCAACACAAGACAATTTATTATGAAAATATATTTAATATATAACAATTTACAATTAAATTTAGTTTTTTTAGAAAGATTATATATATGATAACCAGACTCCTAGATTATTGACCTAAAATCTTGAAAAATTGACCTAAAAACAATAAATAATTGACTTTTATTGATTTTATTGACATATCAGGTATTAAATAAAGCAATTACATCAGGTTTTATTGACTTAAAAAATGACCTATAAAATATTAAAATTGACCTATAAAATATAAAAATTGACCTATAAAATTTAAAAATTGACTTATTAAAAGTAATATATTTACCATAAAAAAATGATGTTAGATTCTTTTCCATTTTTAATTTTTTTTTCTATTCAATTTTTAAACAATCATATTAAGTCCGGTATGCTGAATTATGAAACCAATCTTAAAACAAATTAAAAAAATCAACTGAAAACAAATTTATTAATTATCATTGCTCATCAGATATATTATAATAAAGAATGATAAATTGCTTTATATTTCCGTTTTTGAAATTTCTATCATTTCAAGAATCTTCTTCAGTGTTGGGGAATGTAAAATAAATATAAATAAAATACAATTTATTTTATTTTTTTGACATTGGTTATTTATTTATTGTTTATTTATTTGTTTTGTTTATTTTTTGTATTTTAATTCTTCGCATTAAATAATACGAAGATATTATTTATCGTTTTTAATTATTATTTATGATTTTAATTAAAATAAATCTAAAATTTATGTGTTATTTATATTAATTTATTATTATTATATTTATCTATTATTCAATAAAATAAAACTTTTCGCTACTCACTATGCGTTCTTGTTACGCATAGTGCGCCCTTCTTTGCGGTGGCCGCAGACCTTATTCTTTTCTTCGTGCGAACCACGCGTTTCAGTGGTGATTCGCATTCTTCTTTACGCGTTCAACCACGCGTTTCAGCAGTAGTCCGCACAATTTTTAATCTAAGTCACGCGTTTAAATTTTTGTATTTAAATATAACATCGTCATGGCATAAGTGATATTAATTAAATACTTTACAGGTAACATTTTCTTTTCAAGAGATATTAATTAAATACTTTACAGATTCCATTTACGTTGATTTTATAAACAATTATCCTGCGAAGCCAGTTATTGTTACGTTGATTTATCCGCATTTGTTTGCGTTGATTTTGCCGCAATTATCCTGTGAAGCCAGTTATTATTTGCGTTTATTTTGCCGCAATTATTCTGCAAAGTTAGTTACTGTTTACATTGATTTCGCCGCAATTATTCCGCGAATTCATTATCGGGTTGCGTTGATTTAATCTGCAATTATCCTGTCTGAGATCCATTGCATTTGACAAGGAGATTACCCTTCCTTTTTCTTATCGGTAAATATCCATAATTTAGTTTATCTGTTCTTTAAATTAAATATTTAAAACTCTATAAAGTCGTAATTAATAATATTATATTAAAATAATAATCATTATATTATTAAATTGATAGATGTTTCGAAACGGGGATTTCGAAGCGATCTAATTACCGCACAATACAAATGATATTTGTAATTATTTTATTCATTTAATCTGAGTTTTTGTATAATATTGTTATATATATATATATATATTTGTCAATAACATTTTATAAAAAATAATCCTTGTCTTGCATTATTGATATTTAATAAAATAATTATTGATCATTCGTTATTAATAACTAATCATTTAATTGTTGATTTTGATAAAAGGTTTTAAATTAAAATTAAAATTCAGTGAGTATCATCATTAATTTTCTGTTTAAAGNAACTTAGTAAAATGGTTAAATAAAATAATTGAAGATTGTAGATCTTCCTTGTTAAGCACATAGTCGAGTAAAGGAAAGCAAATTCCCCTTTACCCAGTGTCTTAACATCAGCATCGAAAATCTTCTTTCGAAAGAAGTTGTTGATGGTTGGCACTGTTTTAACAAAACATTTAAACATGTTAGTCTTCTTTGGGTTATCGGAAGCACCAATTAGAATGTTCATAAATTTCTTTCCAGATACATCCGATTCATCAATAACTATGAAAATTGGTTTATTTTCTATAACTTGGCAAATACGAGTCATTTCTTCTGTGCAAGTATTTGAAATACGTGATCGACATATTTCTTCAGAAAGCAGATGATAACCAATGCGTGAGAACATACGCCTAAGACATGGGTGTCTTATTTTCCGTAATGGGATATATGCAGAGAGAAAGGTTTCAGTTAAATAACGCGCAAAATCATTTTACCAACATAAATAAATGATTGCATCTGAGATTTTAATGTAAATTGAGAAATAAAGCGTTTAGAATTTCGAGTTTGCATAGCAGTTGAACGGTGCTTATCCACTAGAAATTGCTTATCACATTTAACAGTTGTGGATCATTGCATACAAAATAAATAAAGGATTTAAACTAAATTCAGAGGATAGTTGTATACAATTTTCTGAGCTTCTAGTCTAATTGATACCGCATATTTAGGCATTATTAAATGATATATAACAGTCAGAAAAATAATAATCCGCTAAAATTTATAAATTTAATTCTCTATCGAATATAGAATTAAAAAGCTTACACTAATAATAAATGAGAATGATGCTCCTTTTAAAATTAGATTTTTGTAAATAAAAAAATTAGAATGAGATATTAATATTGAAAGAAATATTTATTGTATTTCAATTTGTTTATTATTAAACCACTTTTTTAAAGTGTATTATAATTTAATAATTTATTTAAATTCATAACCAAAATTGTTCATTTATGTGACAAAAATTGACTTTTATTGGCCTTAAAATTTTTTTTCCTGGTTATATTTTACAAAATGGATGAAAGTAATGGATGTACCTTGTACAATTTTGGTTTCCATAAAAAAGTTGACTTTATTGACTTTCTGGGGCCCTGATGATAACCTACTGTGCAATGTGAGATTTAGTTGACACAATGAATTACCGTTCGATGGTCAAGATTTATTCTAATTTTATAGATAGATATTATTATTATTTTAATGTATTATGATAGATGCAATTACAATTCAATATAAAGTTTAATAAACGAAATTAAAATATATATTTTATAATAATTTAAATAAGTTAATATTTTTATAAATATCCTCTCGACAATAACTTCAACAGCAAGAGTTTGACAAATCCACTGGGTTTATCCAGAATATTAATTTTTATCAATCACCAAAATTTTGGAGTCCTTATTTTATAAATAGTTTGCGTTTCGGAGTAACGATGCAAACAATAGTTAGGAATCGATTAACAATAAAATTAAACTCGAAAGAAATTGGATAATAGTAATTAGACTTCGGAGCAAATGATTTCAATTTAACTAAAAATGATCTAAATTACGATCAATTGTTGAATTTCCAATCTCGTTTAAATATTTAAGATAATTAATCCTGCGTACTACTGAAAGCAACGCAAAGAAATGCACGACTCACTCCTTTTCTCATATCTTATCTTAACCTATTTAAATGTTCCACCCGACCCTCAGGTTGCCCCTTGAATCGGACGGAGACAACATGGTTACGTAGTGGTTTATTTTGATTATGCTGGGCCCTTTGAATCATCAACTTTTCAATGAATCTACATTGATAAATCCTAGGGGAGAAAACAAACTCGTTTGATGGGAGATTTTTATTCGTGAATGATAAGTAATCTTGTAGACGTATTTTATCAATTCGACCAATTTTTACCGAAACACTATTGAATTTATCGTAAATCTTTCCATCTTTCACGCATACAACAAAATCTTTGCTGTTCATCAGAATATAATCCTGTTTGCATAACATCCAACGGTTCAAATTTCTGGATCTCTCACTCTTATTTCTGACTCCAACAATGGAAATTATATTTCCCAATATCACCCAAGATTCTGTATCTAATTTTATTCGATCAATCTTAAATGATTTAAAGATGATATTTTTGATCAGATAGCAATTGATGATGGGAGAATCGAGGAACCGAACGATCGCGTCGTGTATCGTAACATCAAGACAGTTATCCACTGCAATACTTTCCAATTTCGTGTGTCTCTCCTCATGCATCACTCCATCGAGCCTAGACGTGGGCACGTTTTAAAATGTTCTAAACGTTTAAACGATCTTCGCTTAGCAAATTAAACGTTTACAAAACGTTTAAACGAAATCTAATTTCATTGATAGACGTGGGCACTTTTTAAAATTTTCTAAACTTTTAAACTGTCTTTGTTTAACGTATTAAACGTTTTAAAAACGTTTAAACGAACTGTAACTTCATGGAGAAACATAACGAGCAATCTTTATTTTCTGCAAAGTTCATTCATTTCTATAATTCCATGGATTATATATTCAATAATGCTTTTGTTAACTGATCCAAAATGAAATCTTTAAATTTACAGATAACCCTGATCTCAGATTCAATAGAAATCAGGGGACTTAATAATAAATCAAGAACCTTTGCAATCTTGCACTATGTGTGTCTGATACCTCCTTGGGTATGTATTTAGTGACTACATTTATTAGTTTGTACATTAAATCATTTATATAATTTTTCTACAATTATAAATCTGTATATGTAAAATTGAATCAAATGATGTCATATATCATATCTAATATATCGTAAATTAATATTTTTTTCTAATTAAGCTTTCATATTTTCGACATTTCTTCCTTATTCAACTTTTTCTGATTTGTCTTTATTTCTTTATTAAAACAGTGTGTATCATATACTTCTTTCCAACAATCTAATTCGCAAACTGCGATAGGGGTATCTTCCAACACTCAATCATTACCCACACAATCACATACACCAACATTTTTACTTTTTAATGAAGGACACTGATCACCTCTCCTTGTGATCATGCATCTTCGTTTTCCTGGTCTTTGCCTGTCTATAATCTGTAAACATTCCTTGCCCAGAGTTTCCTTCATTTGGTCGTGTTTCGTATTTTGTGATTGCTGATGCATTCATGAAGATCGTCACCATCCATCTGTTATTCAAATTCAAAGACAAATATGTTAGTTATTATTTTTTTAATTGTATTTTTGCTTCATTTTTATTTTATTTTTATATGTTTTATCGAGTTATTAAACGATTGAGAAATTCCATTTAAAAATAAGAAATAATATTTTTAAAATAGCCGAGACATTATCATTTATTATAATCAATTCTGTTGACTTGTAATTCTAATTATTGAAAATTTGAAATACGAACTTAAGAAATATACGCCCGTTTATAAATCGCTACACATTTAAACGTCTTAAAAATTGAAAACGTTTAAATGCAAAATGTGCCCACCTCTAGTCCCACGAAAAAGCTAAATAGATTGGGACAATGTGTTCTTTACAAATGAATAGGCCTAAGGCAGCCTGATTAAAGTTTCAAAAAAGTATAACTCATGTTGTGAGTTTTGAAATACGAACTTAATAATTATACGCTCGTTTAGAAATCGCTAAACGTCCTAAAAAACGAAAACGTTTAAACGGTCGTTTAAACGCTAAACGTGCCCATCTCTAATCGATCCACCCATCAACGATATGGAATCAAATTACTCCACTTAAAATATCCATGATTCGATAAACAATCAGTCAGTGATTATGAAATTGTCAATTCACTCCGTCTAATTAAAAAAAATACTCAAAAACAAATCCTTTCCAGAAACGGTTTTTTTCCACAATTTGATTTGATTTTATTATTACATTAAAAAGAATTTTCAAGGTTATTCTACAAAATTTAATAATAAAATTAAAAATCTATTTTTTTTATTAATCAGTGTAGTGTACATCCAGAAATAATGTTTCAAAAAATATTTTACATCAATACAATCGTCATAACAAAATTTCGATGATAACGAATATAATTTTGGTGATAGAAAAATTTTGGGTTTCTTTCTTTTCGATTTTATAAATAATGATAATAATTTAATTTTGAAATATAATAATCTAAATATTTGAGTCCCGAACATAAATATAAATAATAAATATATTCTTAATATATAACAATAATATTATTTTAATGTAAATAT
>MQRK01232033.1:0-13129 GCA_001938485.1 Girardia tigrina | reverse complement strand
ATATATATATATATATATATATAAATACTTTTAAAGTTTTTATATAGCATTAAAATATTTTTAAAGAATGTTTTTCAGGTGTATTATGTATAGTTTTTCAACTATATAAATAGTAATTAATCACTTTTTTTTCATTACATTGAAGATGTCGTAATGGCAAAACGCGTATGTTTTTTGAATAAATTTGAAAATACAAAATAGCCTTTTTTCATTATATATGTATATAGTATATGTATATTGAAAAAGTTCTTTTTTTATTGTTTCAGTTTTGTTGAAGTTGTGCGAATTGTTTGAAAAAAATAAAA
Organism: Girardia tigrina; assembly: GCA_001938485.1. NCBI lineage: Eukaryota > Metazoa > Platyhelminthes > Tricladida > Dugesiidae > Girardia > Girardia tigrina. The sequence continues at coordinate 12,824 of MQRK01232033.1, read as the reverse complement.
TTAAACCGTAACTTCGTAAAAATAGTTTTTTTGAAGAATATCGAGTGTTTGATTGCTAAGGTTAAAAAGAAAAATTAAAGATTGTATTCTCTATCGACTGGAATGTACAAACTTGCGTGAGCACACCAAATCAGAATTGTTGTTCAAATACGTCTATAATTGTCTACAATACGTCTACAATACAGATTGGAAAGCCATCAGTTCGTGTCTGATATCGGAACAGGATTTCCTGTTGAAACAAAACAAATTGGTTAAGAAATCCGTGATTGATGTAACCGTCCATGACGATTGCTCTGGCAGGGTCTACAAGTCGACGAGCACGTATGAGAACACCTTGAAATAGAAGAAACATTTATATAAAAAAGTTAATCGGTCTTCTTCAAGGTCAGAATTTTCAAAACCGAAATCGATTCTTTGAATTGGTTTTCTGTTAGAATGTTTTTTGATGCCATTCAGCATATAAAGATACTGGAAAACATTTATTAATATCACACTTAGAGTCATTACAACTGTCGGAAGTTCTTTCATCATTTGTCATAATCCTAATTGATTTTTATTTCTATCTTTTTACTAATGATTATTCAAACAATTTTTCTTTATCTCTTCTAAAATATATATATATATTATTTTTTCATTTAAAAATTTTTAATAAAATTAATAATTTTTACTTTCCTTTTAAAACCTCAGAATTTGGTTAAAATTATTTAAACACCATTACGTTATACATCATTTAAATAAATCTCTATTTTAAATGATTTATAAAATATTTTATGTAACAACATGTAAGGTACAATTAAAATCAGCCTTTGCAAATCAAAATCTTCCAAGGTTTAACGAAAAGGCTAAGAAGAGCTGAGGATTGGTTTTAATGATACATCGGTTGTATCTAGACAAGCCGATTAACTTACAGTAAAATTAATAAAAATGTTTGTTAAGAGTTATAAACCTTTACGTGATAGGTGATGATAAAGATTAGAGTTATAGTGCTAAGGAATGTCATGACATCTTAATAAATTGAAAGCATATTGTGAAAAATATTTCCATAAGGGCATAGGAATTAGTTATTAACAATTTGCGAGACTATAATATTTTGATAGTGCAAATTTAATTCAAAATTTACGAATTAAATTTCTAAATAATTCATTTTGTGAAATTTATTTTCATTAATTTTAATTAAAACAATATGCAATCCTTGAAGTATATCCGATATCAAAATAAATTAAAGCTCATCGAAAACGCAGTTGATAGAATGTAATTTAAATTTATAATATAATATAATATAATACGTAAAGGTAAATAATTATAAATAATTATCAAAATTAATATCAATGAGATGTCGATAATTATCGTAATTAACTCCAGTCGGGTACAATTTAGGGAAGATTGTACTGAACTTTTCGCTTTTTAATTATGAATATATCCATTACTTATTTCACAAATATTATAAATAAAAATGAAAAAACTTATTAAGAAAAACTGAATTAAAATAAAAAAAATAATATTAAATATAAAGATACATTTTTAAAATAGAATGTTGTCAAAAAAATCAAAATATTATTTTTGATGATATTTTTTGGTAATACTAAATAATTTTATAACCAACAAGTTTGGCAATACTTTGGAAATTATTGCAAGAAGGATATTTGTAAGTGTTATTTTCTGAGGTACACCAATCGATTGCGGGAACAAGTTCATCAATACATCAAAAAAGATATTTGATAATAAAAATACACAAATAAAATGATAAAAATGTTCAGGACAATGAGGTATCAATGATTAGTCAATGAGCGCGGTTGGGTACGCCAGATTCCGTCCATTCTCCGAAGTTAAGTAACCAACGGGCCCATTAATACTTGTATGGGTGACCGATTGGGAATACGCTGTCCGTTGACTATCAAGGTCACGTCAAACAAGCAAGCATGCGAAAGGTACCATGTAAACCTGTCACACCTGTCTCATGGTCAGATGGTTGGCGACTAAACCAGCTCCTTCACCCACAGTACCTTGAGTAAAGAGGGCGTGTGGACACCCAGGAGAATGAAAAACAAAACCTGACAAAGGATGGATGAGCACTCTGGAGCCAACGGCCATCCATACATGGAGAGGAGATAGTCACCACCCGTTATGGATTCGGTATACTTACTTTTCTCCTCTCTCGATTATATTCCTTTGCTATGCTCGTGTTGAACTGTCTCTAGAATTAGAATTTGGTGAACAAAATGATAGTTAATAAATTATTTGTGTTCTTCCTATTACAACATATTATGTCATGTTTCAAAGTGTAGTAAGCGTACTCACTCGGTTATCGAAGAAAGTTTGAATTTAAATAAAATTGATAAAAAGTAAAATTAAAAATTCATAAGTTTTTTTGAATTAAAATTAATAATAATAACAATAAAACATCACTGTTCTGCAAATAACTACATAAAATGCATTTTTTTGTGTATTTGTTTGGTCGCTTGCCAGTTACAAATAGTATTTGTTTTTTGAGCATCAGACGTCAAATTTTTTATCTTTAACGTCAAGTATCTTGTTTGTTAGCCCTGAAAAACTTTAAACAACATTAAAAACTTTGGCAACTGATCAAACGAAACTAAAACTGCCTTCCAAGTGGACCATAGCGAACGTTTTGTTTCAACGTACCACGTAAAACCGTCGTCAAATGTCAAAATGTTCATCAGTTATCTGTAGCCACTGTTATGTGCGGATTAAACCGTATATTGCATGTTGAATCCACATCTCAGGTTAAAGTTTACAAAAAGAAAATCATATAATTTTCACAAGTCTTCTTAACATAAACGATATTGTAAAAGTACATTATTTTTAATTTATTTTTTTTTAATTTTTGGCACTAACCAATGTAATGGAATTGTGGTGTCAGATTAGAAATGATTAAAGTTAAGAAGGTTCATGTCGGACAAGAAAAGAATGGTCCAACACAAAAATAAAGAAATTCAAGCCAAATAATAATAAATTTAGATTGAATAATTAAAAATTAAATAATCAACAATATATATTGATTTAAAAAATTAAAAAACGTTGAGAAGATTTTTCTTGGAGACCACAATCAACCAACTTTTTCATCAATCAACTCACAGAACATCCAACCAGTAAAAAAAGAAATCCAATTTTTTTCCGTTAATTTCAAATCAGTCAGAAAAAGAAAAATCAAATTTCTAAGTTTAAAGAATATCAAGAGGATCAAAAAATAATAATCAAATAATTTAACTCAAAAAAAATAAATCCAAGTAAAGTGTATCTTGTTTTATCAAAAAAACTAATCGACCTGTTTCTGGTTTTTTGTCATCGAGGAAGAAGATTTTTTTGTTGATCATCCTTCCGTTATAGTTGTGAATTTTCAATACAGTTGTTAATTATTTCGTTTCGAGTTTACTTCAGTTCATTTGATTGGTAAATTAGAAAAGAAAGCACTTTCAACTATTTCAAATTTTTCAGATTGCTTCCTTTTCACATATCATCCTTCACATTATTTAAACTAACAATAATTAATATTATTCGTAATATATTTATATACAATATAGTTAATTCATCTATGCATTTATATAATACACAATAAATATATATTGTGAGTGTCCGGAATTCTCCAGCGCCATGTCTGTCCAGTGCCTGAGATGACATCGATTTACATTATGTCGAGAGTATCAGTATCTCCAGACCTCTTCCCATCTCACAGACACACGACTCAAACAAATTATCCATCAAATTAAAATTGATAAAAGTTATATTTTTGTTAAAGCAAAAGAAAATTTAAGTTAATTAATTGAAAAAATTTTTAAATTGTACTTGAAAAAATTGGCAAGACAAATCGAAAACTGTTAATTGTGATTATAATTCACAAATTAACACACATTTAAAATTGGGTTCAGATTAAAATTTTATTGAACCCATTCAAGTGATGACATTAATTTACACGCGCAAAAATTCATAATAAAGTAAATAAAAAGTAACAAAAGAAATAAAATAAAACCATTCGCCGGACAGAGCAGCCATCCCGTTCCTTTCTCTATTTGTCACTGGATTTGTCGTTAATGAATATGGTCGCGGTAATTTTATCAATGGTCAATTGTCGATCGTAAATTGTTAATTGTCGTTTTGTGTCAAAATTGTCGGTCGTTTCTTTGCTCCACTTTGTGAATTTTAGTTTTACATACAACCGATGAAACAGGTCGTCTACCCTCAACTGATCATGGGTCACGCCATTACGCGTTTCGGTAATCCCACTCAAAAAGGCATGCCTTTACGGAGGTGGATTGCAGGTGGATTACAATTAACTACTCATATTCTATTTTCCTTAAGATCTCGATCTCTACATAATTTCTTTTTAAGATTTCTTTTACCTATTGATATTATTTTTATTATGTTAACTAATTACCATTTTATTAATCTATACTTTGATCATTCTACAACTATCAAAAGTACTAGATCTGAAAATGTTGTAAAATACTTTAAAATTTCAGCTTTAATTTGTTTCTTTCTTTATTCTTATATCACTAATTTATTACTTTTATATTTATATTACTAAAAGTAGTAAAACTTGAAAAACTGGAATTTCATTAAGAAAATATTTCTAAAAGATAATTTCCTAATTATTTTAAAATATCGAAAAGGGTTGATGATAATGGACTCCAAAAGGACTCATTATGTTAATTACATAAAAACTTTTATCTAGAAAAGATAAATCGATCATCTTGATACATTTAATATTTTCATATTATTAATATTTTCATTTAATATACAAAGAACGTGATTGAGAGATGACATATTTTTAGAGCAATTTTGAACCCTAAAACAACGAAATTTTGTTAAAAATTATTTAATGACAAAGAAGCCATTTATCAAAGGTTTCTAAGAATTCCTAGAATCTAGGCACGAGAAAACATTTTATAGAACGCTCAAATACGTTGTAATGTGGCAGATTTAAGAAATTTATTATTGAAAAAGGAACAAGTCGGACACTACTTGAGAACTATTTTCATTATTTGGTTGAAAGAATATATTATTAAATTGTTTTATTTTCTTTTAATCTATTTTTAAATACTTAAATTTCTTTATATTTTAGTATTTTGATATTTAAGTATTTTACATTTGAACACATTGAATTTGGAAATTTTGAAGCATAACTCCAAATCATTATTAAATTGACGATCGACAATTAATTATATATTTTGGAGATCCGAAAATTCCGCGATAAACGAATTTGGTAATAATGACAAAAAACAAAATTACTAAGAGTTTTAATCTCATTATTTCTTTTTTGTGACATGGGCTTCCCATATCTTTCAAGAATGGTATTGAGCATATAGGCTCTTTAGATGGTTCAGCAAAACCAAATAAGTCTATAAAGTCCCCGATAGGCCTCCTACGGGGACGTCAGCCTTTCGCTTCCATACACGCTTTGGCAATCCAGTCAGAAACAACCATTAGTCCAATGATTCTAAATTCCTTTGGCTGTGTACGTGGACTTTACACATCCGCGAAACTGGCATCTGAGGGCTCCTCTCGCATTTAGATCTGTAAGACGATAGTCCAGATGGGTTTCTTAAGGACTCGCTTCTGACTCTCCTATCGAAGCAGCATTCGGATCGACGATTGGTAATTGAGCTCCGTTGTCTTATGGTATCGCGTTCAGTGGTTGATTCCCTTCTTCTGATTGTCTGATTTTGTGACATAATTATATCGATATTATTAAACTTTAAATTTCTTGTAGTTATTTAAAACAAATTAATTATATTTATTCTAATATATTAATTATATTTCTATTTTTGTACTAAAAACCAATAATTTAATTTTAATTACAAAAATATTTTATCATTAACGAATTAATTTGTTTTAACATGAAAATATTTTCATTATATTTATGAAATTTCTATTTTCGTACTAAATTAACAATAATTTAATTTAATTTCGAAAGATTTTTAATATTACTGAATTTCTTATTATGTTTTTCGCGTCGGGTACCATTTGTATTATTATATATTAGTATACATGTTATTTTTAGTATTCATTTTAAAACAATATCTTACCTTATTTTCAATACCTATTATTTTATAAAACGCATTATATTTTAGTAATTTATAAAAATATATTTGCATAAACACATCATCCACTCATAACAATATATATAATCATTTATAAAGGGAATATGTAATTAATTAATATAAATTGGTATAATGGTATACTTTATTGCAGTGACTTATAATCTGATATCGTTTACAATTACTGATATATAGATGAACTTTTGTAAATGTTATAATAGTATATTTGGTAATAAATAAATAAGTATACAAAATATATAATTATATGAATATCAAAGAACAAAATTGATATACAAATCTGTATACAAGGGATTAAAGGAAGACGACGTGTTTCGAGTTAACAATCCCATCATCAGGTCAATTCAACCCATGTATTAACAATTAAAAATACAAAATTTAATTTTGAAAATTAAATTATTAATAAAATAAATTAAATGATTTTCTTCGAATTAAAAGATATTTAAATTACACTTTATCTGAACCAAGAAAATGACTATGAATAAATGATTTACTGTGGATTGTCTCAAGGATGGTCCACATTGTGTTTTTAATAAATATTGCAAATAATGTATGAAAATACATTTTAAGCATTCCATACCATATTTAAAATGTGTAAATAATGCATTTAATTTAAAAATAATATCAAAAACATATAAAATCTAAAATGTATTTTGTAATAAATCTCAAACCCCATTTGAATTATGTTCGGATCTCGTATATCAATTTACATGTAATGAATGTAATGCCACCATACATTGGAGAGACGTCCCGTCATCTCTGTAGGAAAATTCAAAAACATGTTTGTAATGTGGGTGGGAGTAATATTGCAGAACAGAAAAAGAGTAGTAATTAGATCACAAATATAAACATAAATAATTTAAAAATTCTGTGTACTCGTTTTAATAACTATTGGGAGATAGTGTCCTGTAAAGTACTATGTATCAGATCTTTAGATCCTAATATTAATGTGCAAACGGGTGTCTCGATAACCCTATTGAGCGTGTTTAGATGAAATAACAATCCATTGATTAAATAATCATTGCTTCCATATATAAGTAGATTTAAAATTAATTTTTTTCTTAACACCTGACGATAACGGTTATTCCGTCAAAATTAATTGTCCTAAAAATAAAAAAAATGTTTTACAAATGGTGTGTTTTGGTTTATAAACATAATTTGCCATTATTTTTTAATTTTCTGAATAATAATAATAAATATTGAATTTCGTTAATCAAGGAATTACTCCTGTACCTAAGCCAGCAAATGTGAAAATCCCCAAACCCATTATACCCGATACTCCAGTTTTTACCAATGAGAGATCTGAAAGTCCCGAACATGTTTATTCGGTCATTTTAAAGAAAAATAAAAAAATCAAACCGAATCCCGATGATAATATCAATCAAGAAGTAGAATACAAACAATTCTCTAACATTCCTGAGACCACTAAAATAATTCATGGTTCAATAAATAAAAAAAATTTAAAAAAGAATTCGTGTGACTCAAATATTTCGGACAACTCATCAATATCTGATAACAATAGTCCCAGTGTCCACGAAGGTACTTTGAATATTGACTAATTAATTTAATGTTTATTTTTGTTTATTTTTTAATCATATTTAATTTTTTTACAAAATTTCAAATTTTAATCATGAAGAAAATAAAATTTAAAAACTTACATGATTTGATCAAATGTCTTTAGTCACAGAAATATTTTATTAAATCGCTTTTTATTAATAAAGAATAAAGACATTGAATTAAAAATCCCATGTTATAAATCAAAATCGTTAACAAAAATTTGAATTTAAAAATCATTACTAAATCTTAAAAAATTTAAACTATGTTCAACAATAAATCTGATACTCCTTTGAGTTTATATTCCAAGTCGTCATCTCTGTAAACGGATTCAGGAGCATGGACGATTGGGTAATGGTAGTAATATTACTGGACATATGAAAGTTTGTAATTCAGAGGTGAAAACAACTAATTTTAAAATATTGTTCAGTAATTTGAAAAATTATTAGGAAAGAGTTATTTGTGAGGCATTGATTAAATCACTTAATCCGTCGATTATAATGTCCAAAGAAGTCTCTCTTCCACTTTGTTGAAAATATTTAATAAGTTATTACTCCAGATGTTTACCTAATCATCAATTGTTATATATGAGACAGCAAAATTGTTGTTAAACCTGAAGATGGTGGAAAATTCACCGAAATATATTGCAACAATAAAATTTAATTTTTTGAATGGCGTTATTGGTTTTATTAGATCAAACTGTTAAATTAAACAACCAATTAAAATGTAGAAATCTAAATAAATGCATACTTAAATAACATTCCCTTTTCATTTAATTGTAACTTAGCATCTAGAAAATAATTTCTAATTGTGAGGATTTTTGGCAAACTCATAAATTTTTAGAATTTTTAAAATTTAAAATTGTAAAATATTTCAACATTATAATTGATATATATTATTATTATACTTTTATATTATTTTTTTACAATTCAGGAAAATTATCAATTAGCAGGAAGTTATCAATATTTAAAATTCAGATTTAATCACATATATAATAATCGTATACAAAACAAATTATATTTAAAGCTATTTTCCTATTGAATATAAAAATTAAAATTAATCGAATATAAAAAATACTAAGTACAATTTAAAGATTTTAGGAATTAATGTGAGATAAAATTATGTGGAAAATAAATTATTTTAAAGTTTAAAGGTTTTATTTTTCATCCTAAAAGGTGTCCACAAACCCTCTTCACCCACGTTATTCTGGGTGAGGGAGCCGGTTTAGTCGCCAAACATTCGACCATGGGGCAGGTATTACAGGTTTACATGGTACCTGTAGCAAACAGCTTGCCTGACCTGACCTATAGTCAATGGCCCCGCAATTGACCCATATAAGTACTAACGCGGCCAATATGAACAATATCCTTATAATTCAGCGCTCAATTAGTTACTACTGTTCTAGATGTGTAGAGTTCCGGAAAATAAGATTGATGCAATTTCTACGCCGATTGTTAACGAATTTAAATATGTATTAAGTAACCAGGACAGGAAAACTGTATTTTCAACAATAATGAATATGTTTATTTGCAATCTATAGCGAGATGTATTGTTCATTGGAGATGCTCCAAATATCAATCTTAAAATGCAAAGCAGTTCTACACATATCTAATGATATAAAGTAGTTCGTTTGCCTGGTGAACATTCGCATGATTGTCCAATTGATATTCCTAACGAACATAATCTAATGAATTAGATGAAGTGTGCAATGCAAGAGGCAGCAGCAACAGGGCGGTCAACAATGGATAGCTTTCTCCAGAGAACTGCGGACAACTTGAAAATGTTGCTTCCGAAAAAGTCTGCAATGGAACGACGGTTACAGAGAGCAAAGGTCAAAACCTCCGTTATTGCTCCTCCTATTCTGAGTGATTTTTCTTTTGAGATTCTGGAACAATACTCTGACTTGGTTGTTCATGACACAGGCTGTGATGATCCCTCAAGAATTATTATTTTAGGTGTCCTAGAGCTGTTAGAATGAAATAGAATGAAATATGGATTGCCGACGGTACTTTCAAGGTCCTACCAGAAATATATTTTCAGCTTTACAATATTCATGTGTAGTCTGTGAATGGTGTTTACCTTTTGTCAGTGATGTCGGCCAAAAAGAAAGGAACATATAAAAAACTGTTTCGAATAGTCAAGTATAAATTACCGCAATATAAACCAAATAAAATATTGTTATATTTTGAGTTTACTACCATCAATTCATTCAGGTCTGTCTTTTTAGAAACTGAAATTACAGGTTTCTTTCTTTAGTTACAAGCTCTTCTCCAAAAAGTGAATTAATTAGGACTTAAATCTGAATATGAGTTCAAAAGTCAAAACTTTGGCATATTTGTCAAAATGCTTGCAGCATTGTTTTTGTTGCTTCCCACTGAAGTCGTTGAAGAATTTTTGGTAATTAGTGATACATTTCCGAATGTTTAAAGCCGAAACAAGTTGACGAACTACTGTTGTACTTTGAGAACACCTATATCCATGGGCGCCAAATGAGAAATTGAATTAGAAGACCTCCAATATTTCCAATCAATTTGTGGAATCATCATAACAGCGTTTGTGAAGGTGTTGCCAGAACGACCAATTCAGTAGAAGGTTGGCACTATGTCATTCAATCACTCTTTCAGTGCAGTCATCCGACCATCTGGAAATTTTTTGACGGCCTAAGAAAAGAGGTTGCCTTGCAGCATACTTGGTACCTACAATTTTCTACTGAACAAGTAAATCCATCTCGACTTCAGTACCGAAGGCTGCGTGATCGTCTTGCTGTAATTGAAAGGAGTTATAATAGCGAAACTCGAATGGGCTTCCTGCGAGCAGTAGCAAGTCTTTACTGTTCTGCATAAAATTATAATTTTTATTAAAGTTATCGAATAAAATATTATGAAATATATGTTGTTACTTATTATAACTTTACTTTATTTTTTTATTGTTTTTTTTACTTTTTATTATTTTTACCATATGGTTAAATATCGTATGGTTAATTGTCGTATGGCTGATTTTCGTACCACGGAAATGTAATTCTGTAAAATTATTGTAATTCAAAAAATAACAGATTCAATTCGTAAAAATAACCATTTTAATAAATAACATATCAGTATTTATAATTCAGTATCTTTAAGTATAATCAATCTGGTCGAAAAGAAAACAAAATAAAAATTCTTCAACAAAATTGTTTGAATAATTGTTAATTGTAATAGAAATAATGTTTGGGTTTTTATGACTTCAATTATTGATCACGAACCCAACACTCATCTTTCATATACTCAACGTACACAAAATACACATGTACACAAGGCGATTTACGCCTAATTTTCTTGTATGCAATAAAAAATCAAATTTAATAAAAACTTTCTAATAAAAAAATAAATGGAAATTATTCATTTTGAGTTGTGTTTCGTGGAAAATTATGATATCATCTCTCACATTCTCACAAAGGTGTGATACTGTGCTTCTTCTTGGTTGTATCTAATGATTATTGGTTATGTGATCATGTACACAGCCTTCATTTTTCAGGACAACAGTATTGCAACGCAGTATTTATTTTACTAGTTTAAGAGGGGTGGGTCAGCTTAAAAATTGTTTTTGATTTTTTAAATCGATCTCCGGAAGATAGCCCCATCCTTTATGGACAGTTTGGTATGCAATATTTTTGCGGAAGGCTGAATGTCATGAGATACTTGGACGTCATTCCTGGAAAATATGCCAAGGTAGCGGCAATCAAAGCTGATGAAACTAGATTTTCAGCAGCCCAGAAGAGAGCGGTATCTGTCACATTGGATGCATGTATTACTTCCAGATTAAATACAACGCATATGTAATTATTTCAAAATTAATTTATAAGTAAAAAATGTGATCTAAAAAAGTAATCCTGAACTGAGGTTTTTGTAGAAATAGTCTAATTCAGTCTTACATTCTGATAAAAGTAAAAAAGGAAGATTTTTTACGAGTCGAATCAATCCAAAAATGTAATTTCAATAACATTGCATATGGAAAATTTAATTGAGATGAGAAATAAAAATTTTTATATATTTAAGTTATATAAATCTGCGATATGACAATATATAAATATATCGATTAGTTAAAAATTCATATCGCCAAATAATTTATTAAGAAAGTTCTAATTTAATAAAATAATTTCAAAAATCAAAAAAAACTACACTCCATATCATAAATAATAGATTTCAAAAATAAAAATCCAAATTTCATATTTTTTTACTTTTTATTATGACTAACTTGTTTTATTAATTGTATAACGGTATCGATACCGACATACCAATATTAATTAAAAATATTAAAAATAATTTATTAGCAAAATTCCGGATTTAAATTTGGTTCGTTATTCGAACCACTAATGATTATTAATTGCATTAAATAACTAAAATCAAAATCTGTATAATTAAAATAATTGCATATATTTATTCTTCCTGCATTGTCATTGATTACATTAACTGCGATATTACTCATCACATACCTTTTAGGGCCATACATTTTTATAATATTAATTATTCTTCAACTCTCTTGTCTTGACTCTTGGTCTAATGTGATCCAATCTCTACTTAAGATACCTAAATGTATTCTCAATTGCTTGGAGATAGGGTGAGATAGTAGGTAACCTGGCTAATAAAAATCTTTAATTTGCACTCCGCAATTGAAAAAAAAATTTTCCATAATTAACATTGTTCTGGAAGACGCCTTTGTAAAATCATTCTTTCAAAAAACTAAAACAATATTCACTGGTACATGCACCATCAACAAGGTCGAAATGCTTTACAGGCAACCTCGTTTAGCGCTCATATTACGTTCCTGAAAATTGAGCGTTTACAGAAACAGCGTTAAAAGAGGTGCTATTTACACTAAAATATGGGGTTACGTTCCCAACCAATTTTTTTTGGTACTTTGAAGTGAAAAATAAAAAAGATGGTATTTTTATTTTGAAATAAAATTTTTATTTCATTTATACTTCATTTAAAAATTAGAAAATAAATTAGAATTCAATATAACAAAACAATTTCAATAAAAACAAAAAAAATATATTAATACATATCATAAAATAAAGGCTTAAATTCATATTTAACTATTTTTTTTAAAAAATGTGGGTAAGCTTGTTTACTTAAACAGTTTTCTTTTTTCTTTTAAAATTTCCATGTAGGGTGATAAAGTGTTCATTACTCCTCGTTTTATAGCGCAGGACCTTTC